>SZWC01004094.1:1344-19491 GCA_023375785.1 Penium margaritaceum
TGAATCCGTGAAGTACAAACTGCACGTAGTCCAATGGTCCTAATCAAACTTTCCACTGATTCGAACAGGTGACCTCGAGGGCGGGGAATAAAAGCAGATCATAAACATCGATAAATTGAATGGATACTGGTTGAAACCATAGAAATACTAGTAGAAAAGGGCGTCAATTCCTCGTCCACGAATCACACCCACCACAAAAGAGGGAAGAAAGAAGCTCATTAGGGAAACTCCACAGCTGTCGAACTAAGGCCTAAAGGGTTAGCACGGGAGGGAAAAGCCCTTAAACAAGATGACGTGGCATGAAGAAAGAGGTCTTTTTCACCTGAAGCCCATGTTAAAAAATGTTAGCTTCTCGTATAGCCCGCGCGTTTCATTTTTTGAGTGGTTTGCATTTTACAACCGTAGAGCTTGGCCCCTCCTAACAAACTTCGCCAGCTCCTTTGCCAGTCTCGTTACTGCCAACTTCTGTTTCCGTGTGCAACAGGTAAAATACCAAAAAAATAGAAAAAAGAGTTGTGACCATGTACGAGACGCAACCCTGTCTAGTAGCTAGCCAATGGCGAAGTTCTACGCGATACAAAACAAAGGACAAGTAGCGAGTGGTAGGAACACAACCCAATTAGTAGTGGCAACCGCACACTCCTTTCTTTTGGCAACCTTATCACGCAAAGTGTGCCACCTAACAGACGCCAAGAGAAAAATGAAGCACTTACAAGTGGTAGTAAATAAGAAAACATGAGAAGAAACTACAGCGATGAAGTCAGCACCGACAAAAATAATGGTAGTAGTAGAAGTAACGGCAACAATTGTAACAACGAAAAAGCAACATAAGCAACGACAGTGGCAATAGTAACACGAATACCAAAGCAGTAATTGCGGTCATAGATTACAACTATGAGTAGGGGTAGACAAGGGCTCGGCTCTGCACATGAGCTAAAAGCAACAGGAAACGAAGAAGTTGTGGCTGACGGATTTGAGCATATACATTCAAAGGAGGGGTCGTTAGATGTAAGTAGTAATAGTGAAAGGAGTGGCGTTACAAAACACCTAAGAGTAGTGGCAAACAAAGGATCCACTGCGGCTAGTAGTTGCAACTAGTGATAGTGAAGGAGCAACAGTGGCTATTAGTTACTTGAAGTAAAATTGGTAGAAGTGCTATACTTGGTGGAAGATGTAGCTACTGATGGCCTTAACTTGTGTGGTTGTAGTCTTCATCGGTTTTCCTTGCTCTCATCAATGTTGTAAGTGAAATAAATCCTTCAAAAGTGGATTAGGGTCGAATGAAATAAGATTCCATGCAAAACAATGTAATAAAATGCAACAAGATGCGAAGGTATTTGATTTGATGTGATGCAATGTGATGTGATACAATGAAATGAATTAAAATGCAATGCAATTTGATGTAATGTAATGTGATGCAATGTAATGTAATGCCATTCAATGTTGTGTAATGCATGGTAATGCGTGGCAATGTGATGTAATGCAATTTGTTGCCATGACATTGGATGCCATGTGATGCGATTGAATTCAATGTTTTTGAGATTTACCTAGTTTTGATGGCCGATTTTGGTTGAAATGCATCCCGTGGTGCATTTCATCTACTTTGGAGGGATGAAAAGTTCACCTCCTTACATGGATGGAGGTAAGGTTCAAATTACTGCCTTTACAACATCTGAGGTGCACTTGGAGGCCTTTGGAGGCTATGACCCTGTAGCTTCTAGCTAAAGGGTAGTTGGTCAACCTCTTACGACAACCTCCCACAACCTCCTAGTGGTCCTTTAGCTACTAGTGCATCTTCAACCTCTACTAGCTTCCAGTGACCCTTCATCTTCCCTGTGACTCTTTAGCTGGCCTGGGTGGTTATGTAACCACGTAGGTGATTATTTAACTACCTACAACCTCCAAGGCTAGAACCTCCAAGGAGGCCCTCCCAAGACTACTTAAAGGGCTCACTCCATTCAGTCCATTATGCCTTGAAATTCCTTCAATCACCATTAGATTCCTTGTGATGCCTTCATACTCTACTTCTGCAAGCCTTAGCAACTGACAGTATAAGCCTCTGTCTAAGGACGTATCTCCTACAAAGGTGTGTGCGTTCTCAATGCAAGCTAGTGCCCCTGGAAGTAGTCTACTACAGGTCTAATTTTCTTGATTAAGTCCAATGGCATCCACGGCATGCACCCTGTGAGTCCACAAGTTTCCACTTGTGGCTTCATCCCAATAGCTGGTATAGGAAACGCTTCATGTAATTCTCCATGTGATCTACAAATTCCTACATATATTTCAGATTTCACCGACCAGGCCTTGCCCTTCTAGATTCAGTCTAGTTTCACTTATCCACTTCTCCCAATCTTAACATGGTATCAAAGCATGGTAACAACCTTTGAAGACAAGAAAGTCTTTACTACACGCGCAATTCCATGGAAGGTAAGAAATATGACAACTTTGATGTGGACATGGTTGAAGACTTTCAACGTGTTCAACAACAGCCTTTGACCACAAACCTGCCCTTCAAGCTTTTGTAGCAGACT
The DNA here is from genome assembly GCA_023375785.1 of Penium margaritaceum. Lineage (NCBI taxonomy): Eukaryota > Viridiplantae > Streptophyta > Zygnematophyceae > Desmidiales > Peniaceae > Penium > Penium margaritaceum. The sequence goes on from SZWC01004094.1 coordinate 3,876, forward strand.
CTAGACATCTCTACACCCGTATCCATTTTCGCCCAGAGGCTCCAACATTTTGGCCTCAAGTTTGAGACTCACATTGAAAGCCTGTATAAAGAAGCCACATGGTAGGCAGAAGGAGCAAAAATTTCTACTCTATCTTACACACCACTGGTTGCCGAAGCTAGAGCGACAAAAAATGTGTTCATAATTATTGCAGACATGGCTGCAACACTCTTCACATTGCCAATTAACAAAGTTCGAGCAATAGAAAATGTGTTTGTAATGATAAGGGACACAGCTGCAACACTCTACATATTGCTAGCTGAAAAAGCTACAGTAGCAGCAAGTTCTTCTGCAATGGTAGCAGACAAGGCTGCAATACTCTTTACATTGTTAGCTAACAAAATTGCATCAACAGTTGATTTCTGTGCAATGACAGCGGACTTGGCTGCAAATTTCTACACATTACCAATTGAAAAAAATGGAGCACTAGTACATTTCTCCGCAAGAACAGCAGACACGACCACAAAACTTTACACATTGCCAGTTGACTAAGTTGGAGTGGCACCAGATTGGTCTACCATAGTAGTGGAAATGACTTTAAAATTCTACACACAATGAGATGAAGAAGCTGGAGCGGTAGTCAATGTGTACATAATGGCGACAGACACATGTGCAACATTCTATACATTGCCAACTATCAAAGTAAGAGTGGCAAGAGACTAGTCTACAAAAGTAGTGAACAAGTGTGTAAACCTTTACACAGCCAGATCAGACACAAATCACCAATTTGTTGATTGCAATGGCAAGCAAAGCTTCCGGGCACCCCACTCCCCTTGGCCAACAAGGTGCTGCCAAATCTTGAACGTCCCTCTGAAGGCGTTTAACACTTCAACACTCATAAAGGCCTGCTACATAACCCACTAGTTTCTATTGAGCTAGAATACATTTCTAGACAGCACCCGTTCATAAAGAAATCATCATCATGGAGTTCAAAGGCCAGGATTACATCAAAGGCGCCAACACACATCATAAAAACATTCACAAGCTCAACCGGAAGACCATACACGACAACCAACTCTTCGAGGTGGTTGTATTGTGAGCGGGTAACATAATAGGATCTCCATTGTGGGATCCCGTGCAAATCGGTGAATCCTAAGGTGCCTTTCTCACCAAAGCTGTGCCCACTACTGAGCGGTGTACCTTAAAGGCACCAAACTAGTGGTGTCATCATTTATGTGATCTTCGACCACCGTCACAACACTCATTGCTACACTATCATTTTACATCAAAGACAAAGAACAACGCCTTTCTTATCTCATGCTTGGATGTGGACTAGGAGTGTCCACGTCTAGGAACTCGCATGAAGGCTCCATAACAGTTCCATCCATTTGTGTAACATGAGTTGATACGTCAACTTTTGATATGATCTTTGATGCCACCTCTACTGGCAACTCTATTGATGCCTCTTCTGGGGGCATGAGAGTTGAACGCAAAAGAGAGAAAACATTTTCATTGCTTAGAGCATTCACAATAGCAAGCTTGCAACACTCTTCATCGTCAAATTCCATGTCGGCAAAATTTGATAATGGAAAATCATTCATCGATGGTTCCTCTAGAGATGTTCCTATCTTTGCAAAAGTCGATGAAGGTATCCATTGATCTTGACATCCAAAAAAGTATCTTCCTTTACTAAGGCATCACTCGGCCTTACACTAGAGGCAAAGGAGTAGTCCATCTCACAAAGGTCCAGTGCTTCCACGGCTTAAGACTCTCTAAAGAGCACACGTCTTAGTGCTAGCTCTCTCATGCCACCGCAATTGGCTTTTATAGTAGAGTTGGGAGTCTTCAAGCGGCCCTCCACGTGCTCCTAGATTTGAAGTGGAAGCTCCCACATTGTGTTCTTTAGGTACTATTAGCATCTTCCAACTCCATCTTACAGAAAACGGCAAATAAAACCCGCCGAGTACAAGATTTCCAACTTCTTGCCGACGTTTCAACTTCTTCTCTAGCAACTTGGGAATTTTTGTTAACTTCCCTGACAATTGCACCATTATGGGATCAAAACTTCTAATTGACACCGTCTACGTCTTCCTAGCTAGCGGATTGATTTGAGCAAACCTCCCTTTTTCAACCACATCGCATCTGAACATTGCGGGCAATCGCGGGCCGGCTAGCGACACGGGATCGACGGCCTAAATCAAACACCCACTCGCTAGCAACAAATCAAGTAGTCGCCTAAGCCTCACTTGAGCGTGGTCACTTCCCTCCCCCTCCCTTGCAGTTTGTGAGGAAACTGTGAGCCTCGTACTTTTGTGCGAATGATACAAGGACTATAGAATTTGCGGATAGCGAAGGGGGGGGGCATCAAGCGAGCCAGTTTGCGATTATGATTTTTTGAGTAACGAACGGGCCAGGATGGGGCAAATCGCCAGTTTGATTAAAAAAAAGGAAATGAAAAAATGTCTCTTGAGGACCTCATTTTTATTGTTTAAGCAAATTTTTATCTACGCTTCATCCCAATTCAAAGCACGGGTTACGCCACTTCTGCAACCACCAATGCACAAGTACCCTCATTGTTAGAAAGCCAAAACATCCTATATCTTCATGCCAACAATCATTCCACGATTCCTATAAAGATCTTCTACAACACCGGCCATCATAAAGTGAGGGGGGGTGTTGAGATTTACTCAGTTTTGATGGCCGGGTTTGGGTCAAATGCACTCTGTGGTGCATTTCATCTACATTGGATGGATGGAAACTTTGCCTCCATATACAGAGGGAGGTGAAGCTTAGATTCCTGCCTTTACAATTTTCGAGGTGCACTTGGAGGCTCTTGGAGGCTATAACCCTTCAACTTTTAGCTTAAGGGTAGTTGGTCAACCTCTTACTATAACCTCTAACGACTTCAAGGTGACCCTTCAGCTACTAGTGCATCGTCAATCTCCTATGGCTACTAGTGATCCTTCATATTCTAGGTAACGTTTCAGCTAGCCTGGCTGGTTATGTAACCACCTAGGTGGCTATGTAAATCCCCACAACCTACAAGGCCAGAACCATCAAGGAGGCCCTCATAGGACTATGTAATGGGCTAAGACCATTGAGACCATTAGGCATTGACATTTCTACCGACATCATCACATTCCTTCTAATGCCTCAGGATTCTACCTCAGGAAGCCATTAGCCTTTGAAATTTTATGCGCGTGCTTCAGGACATACCTCCTACAAAGTCCTATGCCGTCTTCAGTGCAAGCAAGTTTCCTTGGAAGTAGTCTTCTCTAGGTTTGGTATTACAAACTGAGTGTAACGGCATCCAAGGCGGACCCCCTGGGAATCCACAATTCTGCACTTATGGGTACATCCTTACTCCTGGCTAAGGGAACTCTTCATTTACTTCTTCTTGTGATTTACAAATTCATGCATATATTGTAAGTATCATCGACCACGCCTTGCCCTTCTAAATTTCAGTCCAGTTCCACTCATCCACCTCCTGCAAATCTTAACAAATGTCATGTGATATAATGCAATGCGATATTATGTGATGCAATGTCATGTCTTCTGATACCAGGTAATGTTATGTGATTCAATATAAAATGATGCAAAGTTTTTTTGTTGTGATGGAATGCGATGTTTTGCAATGTGATGTAATGCAATGTGATGCAACGTAATTTTATGTGATACGATGCGATGAAATGCAATGCTATGTAATAAAATGCATGGTCATGTGATTCTTGGCAATGCAATGCAATGATGTTGGATGCAATGCGATGTGATGTAATTACATGCAATGGAATGTGATGCCCTACAAGAGAATGTGATTCAATCAAGTGTAGTATGACGTAATGTGTTATGATGTACTTCAATGGGATCCAATATGGTTTGATGGAATGTTTTTGATTGTGATGCCATGTGGTACAACATAGTGAAATGTGATGCTGTGTGATGATTTTCAAAACAATGCAATGAGTTGTAATATAATGAAATGTCATGCACTCTAATGCAATGCAATGCAATGCATGGCACTGTGATGCATGGTACTGCGATGGAATATGATATGATTGGATGTATCATTTTGAATTGTGTTAGAATATGTCACGATGTTATGAGATACAATGCGATGCAATGAGATATAATACATTACAATGTGATGGAATGAAATTTGGTGTAATGTAAAGTGAGTAAGGCAAGGGGAATTATGGTTGCTTTCATTGCCACATAAGTGAACAATGAAAGGCCAATCATGGCTATTGTCGTCACTATATAAATGAGCAATGAAAGGCAGCCCATTGCTGCTAGAGGCACCATGCAAGTGATGTCTCTTTGAATCTCTCTTCTACGCTCATCATATCCCTCAAAACGTGAAAATCTAATTGCATAACCCACCATATCAATGAGGCTAGCAATACAAGTAAACGTGGATTTAGTCAAGTCATTTGTGGGCCTCTTGAGTGAAGCTAGAAAGTGTCCATTCTCTGGTGCATTCACATAAAAAGGTTATGGTTCATCTTGAAAGCTGCTATCATGTGTTCAACCACATCAACCAAGAATGGAGTTTGATCATATGGATATAGTGCGACTGAATGGTTTGAGCTATGTCTCTGATGCAGAGTTCACTTTTGTAGTTCCTCCATCTCACATTGACTAAAGGCAAGGTGTGCAAAATAACATGAAGGACACTAGTTTGCTTGACTTGTGAAGCAACTGTAGTGCAGGTGCCATACATGACTCTTTGGCATGGAAGGTTGGGATGGAACATGTCATCCTTGGTGATGTTGATGAGAGTTGGCGCTTTTTTGAGCCATGGTGCATCAAACTACTAAAGGAAGACCCGGAATCTAAGGTGTGGGTGGAAGAGGATGATTAGGGACGCTTCAAGTCTATTTGTTTTATGCCAAACCCTTGTAGATATAGCTATGAACACATGCATGCATTATTTTCTTTTGGAGAAAACATTCATGATAAACGTTTGGCCACAAGTGCTACTTCTTACTATAGGCATAGATCAGAAGGGTTAATCCTTACTATATGGGCCATTGCTTTGTGCGAGAGGAGAGAACAGTGTTCTTGGTTTCTCATGTGGCTAAGGACCAATTTTGTTTTTATGGCACAACAATCTAAAGGTTTAATGTCGTGTTGAGACAAGGGTTTGCCTCCTTTGGTGAAAGCTGTTCACATTTACGCAGTTTTGATTGCCAGATTTTGCTAAAATGCATCTCATCCTATGTTTTATCTTCTTTGATGGGCACTTAAATGCACCTCCTTAAATGGCGGGAAGTTAGGCTTAAATTAAGATTTAAATCTTCCCTTCGAGGTCCTTTGGGATTGTAACCCTTCAGCTTCCAGCTAAAAGGTGGTTGGTTTACAACCTCTGACATCCTCATCGTGACATCTCTAGCTACAAGTGCATCTTCAACTTTTACTAGCTCTTTAGTAGTTAGTGCCCATTGACCTTCCATTGATCCTTAATCTTCAAAGTGACTCTTCAGCTGCTCAGAATGGTTATGTAACCACCCAGGTGGTTATACAACTCACAACAACCTCCAAGGCCAGAGCCTCTAAGGAGGCCCTCCCATGACTACTTAAGGGGCTCAGTACATTAAGTCCATTATACCTTAACATTCCTTAAGAAACTCTCAATTCTTCTTGAAGATGTGTCCAAGCAAATACTTAGTGTTCGCCTCAACAAGCCTTAGCTTATGACACGACAAGCATTTGCCCAAGAACGCACCTCGTACAAAGGCATGTGCCTTCCTCAATGCAAGGTTCTTCCCCTGTAAGCAGTCCACTCCAGGTATGATTTCACAAACATACTTCTTATGTGATCTGCTAATTCTTAAAAGAAATTCGGATTCCTTCCTGCACGCCTTCACCTTCTAGATTTGAGTCCAGTTTCACCCATCCACGTTTAACAAATTCAAACAAAAGAAAATGTTCCAATGGTTCAGCATGCGTTTCTGTTGGAACACTGCACAAAACATCCCAAAAAAGCATGGAGAGGCACGTTGTAAGTTGTTTTAAAGGTTAGAATACACAAGGAAAAGAAGCATGAATGTTGAAGAAAGAAGAGCAAAAAAAAAGAATTTTTCAACATTTCCTTTTTTATTTCATGAAGATTAAAGTAGTCCCTTCATACCTTCAACCTACTAGAGCACTCTACACTTCCCTATACCTTGCGGCTATCATCCAAATACAAGATTGTTGAGTTGTGGAATGTTCTTTATTAGTAGTTTTTGATTACATGCAATTCATTTTTAAGCAGAGATGAGAAGCTACTTTGGCACACCAAACTCAATCATCACAGCACAGAAAAGGAGTCATAGCTTGTACGTGATTCAAGTGGCTAGTGACCAAAGAGATGTATTGAAAGGACAAGAAAGCAACATAACAAGGTATTTCAACATTAATGTCCACACGAGCACATGTGGTGGTTTTTATGAAATGCGGTTGCCATGCATTCACGCATGTGCATCTTTTCAAGGAAGTGAGTTGATTCCCATAACTTCTCGACTTCCATGTACACTTCACATACATGGCAACAAACATATTCACAGGTATTTATAGTTATCTTCTCAAATGAAATTACGCTTGTCTTTGGATACGGTCCACATGTGGAGGGGAGACAACACGACTAATGTGGGTTTTTTCCATATGAGACCTTCAATATGGCGACCCACATTTAATTTTTTTTATGTGTAGTTTTTAAGGACATCACACCCAACATTGAAAATTTGGCACCAAGGATGTTGAAGCAAAGTGTAACAACCGTATTTAATGTTTGATATTTTGTACGTCTTGCATCGTTTTATCTTTTCTCCTTCCATTCCTCTTGCTCTCTTTCCCCCCCTCCCTCCTCTTTCTCTCTCTCTCTCTCCCTCTTATCTTACTATTTCTCTTTGTATATGTATCATTCTTGCTCTCCCTTCCTTCCTCCCACCCTCTCTCCCTCCCTCCTTCCCTCCCTAACTCTGTTTCTCTCTCTCTCTCTCTCTATATATATATATCTGTCTCTGTTTATAATTCTTTCGCTCACTCTTTCTTTCTTCTTCTGTCTTTTCCTCCCTCCATCCCTTATGTCCTCTTTCCCTCCTTCCCTTTCTAGAAGTATCCTCTCTCTCTCTATCTTGCTCTCTCTGTCTCTCTCCTCTCTCTCTCTCTCTCTCTCTCTCTCTCTCTTGCTCTCCTCCTCAAAATGCGTAGATTTTTTTTTTCCCATCATCCTACTTGTGGATTGCTTCCTTTCTCTCACGTGGTCCCCCTCACACACGCATTTGTTTACTTAAGATTATTGAATCCCTCAACGTGGTGTCCTCTATCCATTAATTTGTCTATCTATAGCATTCTTCCTCCCATCTTACCTCCTATGCTTCTCTCCCTTTTCCTTATTCCTATAATGAGGTGTGTCATTCTTTCTTTCACTCCCATAAATCATATCCACTTTTCTTATCCTTTTCCTTGCATTTGACTCCTCCTCCTTGAACCCATGTCTAAACTGTGCGCTGATAATGAACTACTAATTGAACCGTCCTCACACGTATGAATGCAAGTAGTTTTGAAGACATCATCTCATATAACTAGACAATAGAGATTATGGCATAATGGAAGAGCCACTTAACTTTGTTTTTTTATATAACAGACGTTAACTTTATGCTATAGAAGAAGAATGTTTATGATGAGTACTTTTTTACTTAACTTCATTTTTTGAACATACCAAACTTTGTGATTTACTGAAAAATGGACATGTTTAGATGAATAATGTTTTAAAGACTACACATAAAAGAATGAGATTGATGAAGGAATCTCAGGGGTTACGGTGTTGTAATGTTATGCATTAATCCATTCATCAACCATCTCATTCAAAATCACGATGATTTTATTCAAATGCCATACTATTAGGTTGTGGATAATGAAAATATTTTTCACAAAGGAAATGATTCATACATCATATACGTGCATTTCCATGCATGTTTATGCATGAAAACAATGGATTCACACATAAATCAGGTTNATACCAAACTTTGTGATTTACTGAAAAATGGACATGTTTAGATGAATAATGTTTTAAAGACTACACATAAAAGAATGAGATTGATGAAGGAATCTCAGGGGTTACGGTGTTGTAATGTTATGCATTAATCCATTCATCAACCATCTCATTCAAAATCACGATGATTTTATTCAAATGCCATACTATTAGGTTGTGGATAATGAAAATATTTTTCACAAAGGAAATGATTCATACATATATACGTGCATTTCCATGCATGTTTATGCATGAAAACAATGGATTCACACATAAATCAGGTTCTCGATAAACATTAAACATATCCTTTACACTTAAACTTGATAATTAAAGAAAACTACATTATTTTCATCTCAAATACGATTCTTTAGTATTTTGTATGTATTGAATATGTTGCATTTATAGAAACAATAACTACAAAGCACTCCTCGTCTTGTCATCTTCATGTGGTGAATTCCTAGTTGGAATCATGCACAAGCCCATTAACTCCCCCATTAGCAAGAATAGCAAAGTAGTCCAAATACTTCACGATAGGTGCACTTTTTCAGAGACTAAGAAGCTATACAAACACCAGCTTCATAAGAAATACTACACGTGGCCTATGCAAGAGGTAGAATTTTTGGGACACATATCTCAACTGAAACAATCTTGTTGGCATAAAGTTTCAAGAATGAACCACATTACTTTGCCATGGCCATAAACCACGAAACTTTGGTCAAAAGATAGCCCCATCATGCAGAAAAATGAGATATTCTTCTTATTGTCACATAAAATCAATAATCATTTCGTCAACACAACCATGTCACAGACGGTGATGTTTTATGTGTCACACTTTTGAAATGATGCAAATTGGAGGATTAAAAAATGGTTTTTGTTTTTCATTCATTCACAAACATTTTGGCAACGTGTAAGCCACGTTTGACCCCTTTCAAAGCTAATCTTCTTTATTTTCTGAGCTCTTCATTCTAGAATCTTGCAAGCCTAGATCTCTTGATAAAATCTGTCAAAGTTCCCTCATTAGAGGTTCTTGAAATGATAAGATATTCCATTAGAATGTTTTTATAAATTTAAAATATAAAGATATAATCAATAACATTATAATTCCCCTTGAAGAAAGAGAAAAAAACACTTGATTCCATACGTCAAACTTCTTCAGAAATAGTGAAAACAAAAAGTAATCATCATGAGATGGATGTAGAATGCTGTAAAACGAGTGCATCTTCCTTGGGACCACATAGATGCATCCGAATAAGACCAATTGTAACCCTCTTAAATCGAGTGTTCTTTGAGATATGGTTTTTTCAAAATTGCAGTACATAAAAAAAGTCTAATAAAACAAGATGTCATTCAATCCCCAAAAAGGGTTCCCAATAATTGTATAATGTTTTACAGCATGAACTCATTGTTAATGGTTTTACCATGTTATTAGCTAGCATTGTCTCTTGGAAAATTCAATATTTCCACTTATGTCATCTCTACCTCACATGAACCGGGCATGTCCACAACAATTTCTTAATTCGGCCAATACTAATGACAACTTGAAATTACAGAGAAAGAATTTTGAAACTTATGAATTAAATATTTTCCATAGATTAAATGGTTGAAAGATATAAACCAATTTTCACGACATGCCATATCTTCTACATTAATCCTTTCTTGTGTGAGTGTAAGAAGAAGTCAAGGACTACGGTTACTAAAAACGTTCAAAATGTTGTTTTAGAGGTATAACTAGTCAGATATAATCATATTTGTGCTCCTAAAGGCAAGTTCAAATTCTGATGGTATATCAATCATAACACTCCTAGACATACTAATCCATACCAAGCTGACAAGCATGTATGAAAATGATGGGTGTTGTGTGTTATAGAAGATAATTTGTTCACTTTCGACACATACAAGATTTATAGGTAACTTGAGGATGAAATTCTCACAAATAAGATTTTGTATTCCATAGTAAAAGAAACGAGTAAGAATTTGAGAGTGTTGTGGACGGTTTCCACACCATCTTTCTTGTGCATAAGCTTGAGGCTCTGAAAGAACCATTTTTGAATTTTATAGGGTGAGTGATTAGGGTTCATAGTATCAAACTTAGTCCTTCGAATTCTTCTCATCACAAGCATCAACTCATTTTATTCTTATAAGAGCAAGAAGGACCATTACTTCAAACCAGAACAAGGTTAACGGTTTATGTCTTATGAAATCTTTGAGAACCTACAAGCCAGGTTAAATGAAAAGCATGAGGATGTATGAGGGTGAATACCTGATTTTATTATTATTCAAATGAAAAAGGATACTTGATAACCAAAGCAGGCACCATTATACATAGGTAATAATTCTTATGGAAATGTTTTAATCAGGAGGTTTTTCACTCGTTCAGCTATTATTCATTATCATTTTCGACTATAAAAACATTATCTTTGATAGATACAAAATTTCATTTGGAATTTCATTTCTTGTTGTTCCATGTGTACTCACTGGTGGTAGCTCTCTCATAAAGTAACCATTGTAAATACAACAATTAAAAATAATCTAAGAATGAAAACCACCCAATCAGATATCAAAATGTTGAATGATGCTATATAAAGTTTGACCCAAGCCATATACTATGGATGTCAAAAAGTTTTAATCAGAAGGTTTTTAATCTAACCCTTAGAAAAAAATATGAAAAAACGTTTCACATGTTTCTTTTTCCGACCATATCCTTTCATTAAGTATTTATCTTAATCATGGCATTTTTTCCCTTTGCTACAAAAGAGCGTAGAAGTAAGATTTTACTCAAGCGATCAAACTTCATATTAACATGGAGGAAATCAAGATAGGGATTCCTCCCCCACTTTTGTCTCCCCTTTAGACACCTTATCACCATTAATGTGAAACTTGTTTAAATTTTGTAATCTCTTATGATTGTGCAGACTTTTATTGCGATTCAAACTTGCACTATTTGTTTATGGGCCTTCAAAAACAAATTATTATTCAAACAACACAATAGCTTTGAAACATTACCCTTTTTACATAACGAAAATCCATGACATATCATCCACATATATGGCTACTCTCCTCTTACCTTTAGAAAAAGTTCACATGTTTAGAATTAATCAACAAGGATGATAAGACACTTATGAAATAAGACATCCTTTTCCTACCTCACCTTGAACTTTAACAGCTCTAATTAGCATTAAATTGATTTGATTGGCCATGTGAGAGATGATTATTATAAGAAATTCATAAAAAAACACTTCACAAACATCCTACCCATGCATTTACTGAATTTTGTTTTATGAGATTTACCTACTTCTCGTCATGATATCTAAGCTAGGGTTTGCATGGTAGAAAATGTCGTTTGATATAGTGAATCATTCCTCTCCTCTTATTTTGGAGTATCTATATATGTGTTTTAATATTCTTAGTAGGACTAAATTGCTCAAGTCAAACTCGAATGGCAGAACTACATTTTGGCTTTGGGGATGAAGGAGAATATAATAGAAAATATCCAAGTTCTTGACCTTTTGTACAAAGTAGAAAGAAACTGGCATTAGGTATCATTCTTTAGTGTCTTTCATCATCATCAACAAAAAAACTCATAAAAAGCAGCAAAAAATTCTTTCTCATTTGTCAATGTATTTATGGATTTTCTTATACGTATTCATAACAAAATTTCAAATTTTTCCTATTGAATTCGGTCATCAAACTTTGGAAGATTTAGAAAAAGTTACATTTTTTCTTGAATATGGCCTGCATAAAACATTTTTTTGGAAATGATTATTTTTTGAAAATGATCCGAGTATTCGTTTGAAGATAGTAATTGAAGTTTAGGAGCCTTGTGTAACTACCACACTAAACCTCCCTGAATTCATTCTTAGGTTAGACCTACATGTAGTGAATGTTTTTGCCTCTCACTTGTGGTGTTCAATATCTACTCAAAGCAAATAAGTTTCTATTACAAAATTGAGAAATCCATTTCTGGTATTTCCTTGAATAAATCTCATTCTATGAGTTTTTGAGACATAGGTTTCTAACATATTCAAAGAACCTTTTATTTTTTACTTTATGTTGTTTGAATTGCAATTATTCACACCATGAAAGACTTTATTAACCTTCCCATGCTCTATCTCCATTTGCTATTGAGACATTGAGGTAAGAGATTAAAGATACTTAGATATTGTTTTGGAACAAGGCGACCCATGTACCCTATTTTTGTAAAAAAATGCATAAATGTTTGATACTTTAGTGTTACCACATCGTGAGTTACATGAAAAAATGTTTTGTAATGTGCATGTCATGTAATGTTGAAATGCAAATATCATACATTGAGGAATTCGTTTTTGTAGAAGCGTTATCATCTTAGAATCTTTCTGTTCATCGAAATTTCTTCTATCCTTTTTGTTGGCCATGGGGATTCTTTCTATGCAAGGAAACTTCACCCGGCTTCATTGTTTCATTTCATTGTTTGTCTACCATATGTGTTCACCGCCCATTGCAGATGTGTTTCCTTATTTTGATAAAAATCACAATGATTAATCAATAAATTTTTGACATGGCCGGTTTTGAATGGGCAGCTTGAGCTGCACGACATGCACTATTCCTTGGTCGAGTGTCAAGATGTCACTCGTTCATCGGTTCAAACGTTGGCATTGGAGAGTTCAATTTTACAATGTATGATTAATGATTATTAAATTTTATGATATCTAGCATAAAAAATATTGTACCTTGAATTCAAACCATTTCTTTGATTTTGTCACGTAATTGGTTCTTCAGAAGAAGTTGTTTGACTTCTTGGCGGAATAAATGAAATTTGCGGTCAAGATCCGGTTTAGTGAAGGATGAAGGCTCAACGACCTGTAAATGCTTGCCGAAGCTCGTAAACTGCTTTGGCGGGTTTTCCAATCGATTCGAGACGTTCGCAACCTTCGTTCATGTCCACGACCGTTTTCGACGCTGATGTGGATAGCGGGTAAGAGGGTCGAACGTTGAAAAAGTTTGTAGAGGAACGCGGCATGGGTGAAGTCACCCATTCGGACGTTTAAGTCTTCAAAGCGTCTCGCCTTCATAGCGACGCGTGGCAACCACGAAGTTGCGCCGTCGTGTGTTTTGTGAAGAGCAGCGTCGCCGAGCAGCAGCAAAGCGGCCGCTGGTGCTTCCGGCGAGAGGAGGAGCTGCAGTGTCAACGTCCAGTTCTGAGTGGTGTTTTTGTTTTTTCCCTCTCTTTTGGAGGCTTGGGTGAATGCTGGTTGACTCTACTCCTTTGCCAACCGAATGAACGCTTTAGTGGGGCTATGGCCGCCGCCAGTGGTTACGGGATTTTCTTCGTCCACGCCTCCCAGTGAAGTTCAGCGCCTTCTTTGTTGGTGGCTGTCCGCCATCGCGTTGGCGATGCGTTGCTTCGCTTGGCCCTCTGGATTTCGGTCATCGACCATGGCGGCTTACCCGACGCACCGTCATTGACGTTCATTTGGCGCCTCCCACTTTCAGCTCTCAGCTGTCAAAACCATCGGTGTGCTGTCGACCTCAGCCGCTCTCCCGCGGCAATTGTGCTCTGGCCTAACGGCTGACACATCGCCCAAGCAAAGAGAAGAAAAGCTGGAGTCCTCACTTCTCAGGCAGTTGTCAGTCAAACAACCTTAGGTCGCTTCTCAGGCAGCTTCTCAGGCAGCTTCACTGGAAGCTTCGAGACAGCTTCTCCGGAAGCTTCTCAGGCAGCCTTTCTGGAAGCTTCTCTGGGAGCTGGAGAGCTTCACGTACTTGCCCACGGGCACTGCCCGTGCTCAGAGGCCGTGCGGTGCTGGCTCTGACTGCTTTCCAACCCATAGCCCATGGTACCTCCTCAGACGACAGTTTTTGGACTTCAACATCAGATATAGGAGGTGGAGACATTTTGCAGGGAACTTTTCTCGTGTTGCCTCCCCTAAAATTGGACAAACTTGAAACAGACGCCTCCTCGAGATGCTGTGGGCGGACAAGTACCGTCCCCGCTCCCTCGACAAGGTCACCGTCCATGCTGACGTGGCGCTGCAGCTCACGCGCCTCGTGGAGGCCGGTGACTGCCCTCACCTCCTCTTCTACGGCCCCTCTGGCGCCGGCAAGAAGACCATCANCCCCCCCCCCCCCCCCCCCTTCCTTCCCACAGTCACGATCTTTTCCTTGTGAAGGTGTAGATGAAGCCATGGAAGATCAAGGCAGGAAGGAGCAATTGGGAGGCGGAGTCGACGACGGTGGCCAGCAGCCACCATGTGGAGGAGCACAGCGGAGAAGCGGAGAAGCGGAGAAGCGGAGAAGCAGAGAAGGGGAGAAGTACAGCTCTTGAACATCGGCGTTTTCCGATGCGTTTGGATCGTGCTCTGCTTCACTTGTTGTTGGCAATGACGAGGATCAGATCGCTGGGATACAGCAGCGGGATGGGGCGTCGGAGCCGGCAGCAGCAGCAGCGGCGTTGGCTGCTCCCTCGCTGCGTTGCACAACACCACCTTGCCAGCAGTGGCAAGGTGGTGTTGTGCAGTGTTGTGTTGTGCGGGGCGTGGTTGAAGGTGCTGGTGTTGCCTCAACTTTATCTCCGAGCAATGGAGGTCTGGCCGATTGCCGGGTGAGGCTCTGTGGCTGTTTTCCTTCAATTGTCTGTCGCACGATCTGTGGCTGTTTTCCTTCGATTGTCTGTCGCACGACACGATACCGTGTTCTGTGGCTCCCCTATCGGGTGAGGCTCAGCGGCTGTTGCGATTGTTTTGTTGTGAGAAGACACAAAACGACAGAGTGACACAGCTTGTGACTCTCCGTGTTCTGACTTACGATGAATTGACACACTTGAGGTGAGTCAATTGGGTGCCTGGTTAGTCAATTGGGTGCCGGGTGAGTCAATTGGGTGCCGGGTGAGTCAATTGGGTGCCGGGTGAGTCAATTGCCGCATTTGTTTGTTGCGAGGCACAACAATGGAGAGCGTCACAACTTGTGGCTCTCCACGGAAAAGCACAACAATGGTTTGCGTCCCCAAACCATTGCTGTGCCAGACTTTGGGACGTATTGTGACAAACGACTTTTTTTCTGGTGCTTTCGTGGCCATGCTGGTATTTGCTTCTTCCATACTCGCAGGAAATAATAAAAGAGATGGCAAGGAGCAGACCGCTGGATGCGGCAGCGCCTGGCAGCATCGGTGCTGGCAGCGGCAGCAAGGGTGGCGGCGGCAGCAAGGGTGCAGGGTTCAAGGTGTTGGTGCTGAACGAGGTGGACCGCATGTCGAGGGAGGCCCAGCACTCGCTGCGACGAACGATGGAGAAGTACAGCTCCGCGTGTCGCGTCATCATGTGCGCGTCGTCGAGTTCGCAGGTGAGCTGTGGCGTCGTGTTGTCTTGTGGGCGTCGTTGACATTGCAGGTGAGCTGTGGCGTCGTGTTACGTGTGGGACCGTATGGATTCTTTGCATCCTATGCCAGTGCAGTTCAAAGGTGTCGTGCTGTGCAGTGCAGTGAGGTGTGGTGTGGAGTGCCGTGCTGCGCTGCGGTGCGGTGCAGTGTGATGCGGTGGGGTGCGATACGGTGCGGTGTGGTGTGGTGCGGCGGGTTACAATGCGGTGCAGTGTGGAGGGGTGCGGTGTGGTGTGTTGTGGTGCGGTGCGGTGCGGTGTGGTGTGGTG
>SZWC01004094.1:41793-52078 GCA_023375785.1 Penium margaritaceum
GCTGCAGTAGTAAGCTCAGAGTGATTTTCCACTACTAGCTTGAGGCGAGGGCCAGCCTCGTGCTGCGCCTCGCGGGCAAGGCGCAGCTCGCGTTGCAATTTTTCTATGACTGATTCACCGTCACCCGGCATGGTCACAATGAGGGGCCTTGCCATTTTTTTTGGCAGAGTTTCTCCTGGCCCGATGGGCGTGAGAAAATCGGGGTGTTTTAGGCAAGTATAGAAAGTGTTGCAGGACGACCCAACCCCAAGTCAGAGAAGACACGACAGCAGTAAGTGCAAGAACAAAGTGAAGGCAGGGCAAACACAAGCAGAGGAGAGCCTCACTGTGCTCCAGAAGGAGAGCAAGGTCAAAGAAATGTTAGAAGCGGTGGGAAAGTGGAATTGTCAGTATCGGAAAAGACAGAGACGGTGGAAGCTTTTGGGACATTGCGCTGGTGGTGACAGCAGCCCCCAAGGTGGTGATGACAGCAGCAACGGTGAAAGCTGCCATGAAGGGACTGGTGGTTGCTGACATTGCTGGTGAAGCAGATAAAACTACTACTGTAGTGGAGGTACGGATGGTTGTTGCTGCAGCAGCAGTGGCAGATGCAGCAGATTTTTTTGCGACTGCCACGGCTGAAGCGGCTGCGACGATTTATGTGCCAATGTCTGCAGCAGCTTCGGCAACTGGCCCAACTACAAGTGCACCCTCAGTGTAGGCTTTAGTCATACGCCCCTCTGAGGTAGATTAAGGAAAAACACGATTCTCTGGCTGCTGTTGGAAAAGCAGCAGCTGCTGCTACTGCTACAGCGTCTATAACAGCAGAAGTAACTTGCATCAGCGAGGCTGTAGGCACGATGGTATCTTGAGTAAGCGAGAGTAAATCCAGGTCGCAGCAGCCTCCAACTCAGTAGCTTCCCTTGTCTGATAACCACCTTCTCAAGTGTGTGGGTGAGAAGTTCTTTCCCGGTCAGACTGCGTGAATTCCCGTGATGTCGATGAAGCGTGCTCGGGCGCGGATGCCTTGCTGCTCAGAACACGANGGCGTCAGGCTGTTGTTGCAACTGTGGTTGTAGCTGCTGAGAGGAGTGCAGCAGCTGTGACTGCAGTTGCAGTTGTAGCTGTGGCTACAGCTATGGCTGTGGCTATGATTGCAGAAGCGGTTGCAACTTTGGCTGTAGTCACAGCTGCCACTGAAGCTGCGGTTGCTGCTCCCATGAAGATGGGGCAGAACAGGAGTAGGTTGCAGCTGCAGCTGCACATGAACCTGCGGCTGTGGCTCTGAAGAATGATGTAGAACGACGTGATCTGTCGTGGCTGCAGCTGTAGCTGCAACTGCGGCTGTGGCTATGGCTGTGGCTGCGGCTGTGGATACAACAGTGGCTGCAGCTGTGGCTGCAGTTGCATTTGTGAATGCGGTTGCGGCTGTTGTGAAGAATGCTGTTGTGAAGGGTGCAGCTGCAGCTGCAGATGGAGCTGCGGCTGTGAATGTAGTTGCAGCTGCAGCTGCGGTTGCAATTTCCATGAACAATGCAGCTGCAATTGTGGCTGTGGTTATGGTTATGGCTGCAGTGACTGCAGTTGTGACTGCAGTTGCAGCTTGATTGTAGCTGTAGCTGCAGCTACTGTTGAGGATGCAGCTGCTGCTGTGCCTGATGCTGCAACTGCGGTTGAGGCTGCATTTCCAGCTGCAATGAAAAGATGCGGCCACGATATTGGTGATGGCTATAACTGCAGCAGCGATAACACTACAACTCCAAGACAAGCAGCGACTACTTGCTACAGTGCGCGACTCTGTTGCTGCAGGAGAGTGGCGGTGGCTTTGGCGTAAGTAGCGGTGGAGACAGGGGCGGACTCCCACGGGCAGGATTATGGCTAGAAGTTCTTGCGTACCAGTCTTCCCTCATAGTGCTATGATTCCTTTAACATAGGATGACTGATGAGGGGGGAGAAAGGCACAGTAGATTGTGTGAGACAACACAACTCAAGGAAATACCACAACTAAGTTTTGTGCAAGTTAGCAAGTAACAAGGGACACGGCATCAGTTGCTTATGTAGCGGGGGAAAAATCTGGTGAGCTGTGAGCTCTCTTGCGCTCGTTGCCCTCGCCAATGTTTGAGGGTTGAACCACCCAGCAAGGTGTGCTGCCGGACAAAATCTGGCAGCATTCATTCTGGGGATCATCATTCGGCTACCCCAACCACCAAAGAACGGCACCAGACAGCATCACAGAACTTAACAACCAGTGGCAGATGTTATAGGGGTACCATCATTGCCCGTGGCTCTCTCCCACAACTCATGGGAATATCCCTCCACATAGCTTTAATGAAGCACCACCGCAGTCTCCTCCAAGATGGCGCATCCAGCGTCGGGGCCCCTTGTCAGTCAATCATCTGCATGGATTTGACAAGCAAGAAACAAGGCCAGAGGTCACTATGTATCTGTTAAACACACAACAGAAGGGCCACAGACCAATCAAAAGCATTAACTTCCCCTCATAACCTGCAGTCACAGGAGCAACATGCCACATCAAGATGACACAAGAGAAGCATTGGAACATTTCACAATGTTGGAAGATTCGACAAGAAGTGAAGAAGAATCACCTGGGGTCATGGGGACATGCTAGACCAACAGAAGAACTGCACAATTTACGATGGTTTTGTCGAATTCCATTGTGAGATATTCAGTTTGCTTTGGCCGTTTGTCCACCCACAAAACCTGAAAAATGCCTGTGGTGATGCATTCAAGAATGAAGTGATGCTCGACATTGATGTGCTTTCTGCATGAGTGGTGCATGCTATCATTCTCTGCAACAGCCTTTGTGCTTTGGTTGCCACAGCAAAGGGTGATGCAGCGGATGGGGACGGGTATGTGGTGCAGCAGGCGGCACAGCCAAAAAAAAAACCAATTAACTGAGCTAAGTGCAGTACACTCAGCTTTATCCAAAATCATTGCAATGTACCCCTTCTTGCTTGTCTTCCAAGAGATGACCGCCCCCTGAATCAAGAAGATGAACCTAAAACTTTGTGCATCTGAATCATGTGCCAAGTCACTTTCAGTGCAACCTTCGACAATGGTTGGGCGTTCTGCTATGAAGTGCAGTGTTGTACGCACAGTAGAGAGTGCGTATCCTACCACACATAGTGCCGTCTCAAGATGGTGCTCTCTCAGAAACTGGGATACATGGAAACAAGGTTGACAGAAAAGGCCACTACCAAAAGAGTTGTGGTGGCTAGGTACATCAGTGAGCCAATGGCACATAACAAATCCATGTCAGCCATCTCTTGTCCCAGTTTGGAGACATCTAGTGACTTCAGCAGTGCCTATCCTATTGGATTCATTGGCGTGGAGGCAATGAGAAATGCAGAGATTAGGAATGAAAAAAACTCTTCCAGATGCAGCATGATACACATGCAGTTTCCTGTGTAAATGGTCACGCTCAAGATCCATCTTCAAGACGACTTGAGCTGGACCACGGCCCTTCATCTTGTATGCTGACTGGATGAGACCCTTAATGGAATGGACAGCTTCAAGGCAAGGGGATGTCATTAGAAGAACATCTACATAGACAAGGATGGCCACAATCGGAGTCGAGGGTGCACTGCAAAACAAGGCGGTGTCAACTGTGCTCCTAAGGAATCTGCCCTTCGCAGGTGTGGAGGTGATTTCCTAATTCCAACACCATGTTTATTTCTTTAGCCCATAGAGAGCCTTACGCAAAAGCCACATTTATTGGTGCCATCACTGAACTCAGGTGGTTGAATCATGTAAATTTATTTGTCAAGCCCGTCGTGAAGGAAGGAATTGTTGAAATCCATTTACTCCAATTCTCAGCCGTGCTACGCCACTAGGCTGAGAAGATCCCAAGCGGTCTTGTAGCAGCACACCTGGGCAACTGTTTCATCAAAGACAATCCCAGGGGTCTCCAACAGTCCTTTGGTAGTAAGTTGGGAATTGTACCAACCAAGAGAGCTTTCAGGTTTCAGGTTTTGACAGTGAACACACTTGGCAGATCCACCAGCTCATACACACAGTGCTCTGTTAGAGCATCCAACTCTTCATGCATTGCTCCTTCCCATAGAGGTGACTCAGCAGCGTCGCATGCTTCATGGAATGTCATGGGCTCTGGAGGCAATGGGGAGAGTCCAGCAGAAGAAAAGTAGCAAGGGACATAACCAGCAAAAGAAGTTCCAAGGGCATGATGAAACTCATGTTTGATGAGGGAGTATCTCATATTAGTGCTCGGATGAATAACACACATGGCCATAGGAGAAGATACTTTTGTGGTGAGCCCTAGAGCATAGAGCCCATGCTCCTAAGATGTTGTGAAGTGATGAGGAGCAATTGGAGCATGCTCTGGAGCCACAAGAGGTGGACCTGTGAGAGGGAGCTGCAGATGGACGACCTTGAGAGCGTAGAGGTCGCAGTTGAGGGTGGGCACCACCGAGGGCTGCTCCAAAGAGGGGGCAACGTGGAGAAGAATAGAGGCAGCACAAGACAAGGGAAGGGACAGAGGAACGCAAAAGAGGCGAGCACAATTGAGCCCACGGAGTATGACCCAAACAAAGGTATGGATGGAAAATGTACCAACACCGTGGCTGGACACAATTTCCATACCCTGATCATCAAGGCTGGTCATAAAAATCAGGCTGACCTCCAAGTCAGGAACATGTATAACATCAGGCAACAACATGTTCCCACCAGGACAGACGAGGAGAACAACACCAACACTCTGAAGAGGAAAAAGAATTCTAGAGCCAGTGTGGTAAAAGCACACAGAGCTGGAAAGACCAAGATAAACAGAGGAGGATCTTCACAAAGTCATGTGATAGGTAGCCATAAATCAATGATGCAGGATCTCACTTTGAGCCCATGAGCTGAAGCGGGTTTCTCACTTGGAGAATGGGAGTAAAAAAACTAGTGACGTGGAGGAATTTCAAATTCCTTCTGGCGTATTAGCAGAAGAGTGGGGGCAAGGGTGGCATTGACTTGCGTGAGAGGCAGTGCTACAGAATCGCTTGTGCCACCCACCACACCAGAGGAGCAAGAGGAATTAGCACCCACAATAGGAATAACAGCAGCAACAGAGGGAATTGAGGGGAGACACTACATGTCTACATCAACCGTGGCAGTGGCGATCTCTGTCTTGGCATTGATGTCCCTCTATACCTCCTGCTCAACTCGGTGATGAGCTGCCTGGGATTTACTAACAGCGGCCTGGAGGGCCTCAATGGTTTCTTTAGGTTAAGGCATGATGAATGGAAATGAAGATGATGGAGATGGATGAGATATTGGATGTGCGGGAACAACATGGGTGTTTGAACAAAAGAGGGGAGATAAGGAGGGATCACACACACGAGCTCACCGCATCAACGGTGTATGGGCTGCGAGAAGAGTGGCAGAAGCATTGCTGCTACAAAGGAGTAGCTGTGGATGCAGGGATGGAGTTGACTGCACTTGATGTCGCTTTGGCTGCAGTGGCGGTGGCGTTGGCAACATCACATGAGGCCACCATCACTTGTGTAGTGATGTTTGCTGCTGCAGCAGTGAGAAGAGATAGAGAGGCAGCTTCCTCAATGTAGGCAGGTGTAGCTCATCCAATGGCTGTGCCTGTGAGGTCCCTGTTGGCTCTGGCTGTGGTGGAGACTTTAGTGAGAGCACCGGTAACAGCATCAAGAATGGCGTTGGCAAGGCCGACAGTGTCACTGTGCGAGGGTAGCACTGGTAAAATTCTGGGTTGGTCTTGGAAATCAGCTGCAGAGGCTAGTGCCGTATCTGTTCTGCTGTGTGGAGGAGCCAGTGGGGTAGGTGGATGCATCCCTGGAGGTGAATTAGGCAAGTCCTCAACAGTGTATACAGAAAATTAATTTCACGCTATCTCACCTCTTCAAGGGGTAAAAATTCGTCACGCTGGTAATGGGCAGAGAGCATTCGCACCCACCGTGGCACGTCGGTATCGTTTCTTTGCGGCAAAGCACAGTGATCAATGCCTTGGCCTGAATGCTCCCAAGCGTGCTCCCTTGCTGCAATCTGCGGCGAGTCAAGTTTGTAGTCGTACATACCTTCCGATGATGGTGACGCCAGCGTGCCTGATGAAGGGAAATCGCGAGTTGTTGGTGCAGAAGGAGGTGTAGCAGGAGCTGCTGCTGTGGCAGGAGAAAGAACCATCCCACCAATGCTGTGTGGCAGAAGCAGGGCTGGCTGAGGTCGCTGAGGGAATTCAGAAGAATCTGCACTGGCAGATGCGGCGGTAGTGTAGAGGCTAGGAGTTAGCAGTGACAGGAAGGAGGCTGAGGCGCCAAGCTGCAGAGGCTGCAGTGGCAGAAGCTACAGCGGTACGAGGCATGGAGAACGGCGGCCGAAGCGGCGGTGACAGGAGCTGGAGTGGGAATGGCATATGTGGAGGGGCCGAGGCAGCCAAGAGGCAGCAGACGCCGATGTGCTGGCGGCTGAAGTGGTGCTGTAGCTAGAGTGTTAGAGGTTGTAGGGCCAAGACAGCAGAGGGGAAGTAGGAAAGGCTGCACTGCAGATACACCAAATCCAAAGCAATAGCAGTGCAGTGGTGGTAGCTGTGGTGGCCGGTGACACTGGAGCAGTGATGGTTGAAGCTACAGTGGTAGAAGCTGCAGCGGCAATAGCATACGCAGTGGCTGAGACGGCCGAGACGGCCAAAGGACAGCAAGGGAGACTGCTCCAGCAGATGCAACAGAGATCCCATAGCAGGAGCTGCAGCGGTGGTAGTAGATGGGAGGAGGAAGACATGGCCGAGGTACAGTAGGAGAGGTTGTAGCAGAAGATGCACCGGGGCTGCAATGGTAGGAGCTGCAGCAGCAGCTGCAGGCTTGCAGGGTTCAAGACGGCCCTATCAAGAATGCTGGAGCTGGTGAGGCTGTGCAATCACTGTGGCAGCGCAGAGGAGGCAAATGACCAAGACCTGATCAGTTATGGCAGAGGTTACGGAGCCCAGAAGAGCGATTAGAAGCAATCAATGTTGTGCTTGGGATTGCTCAGGCCAAAATGCGAGGCCACCATGAAGATTTTTCCATGGAAAACTCGGTGCGCCCGAGATCGGGGTCCAAGGACCATATGTGATTGAGGGGAGGGAATGGCCCTCCCTGCTCTGACACCAGTGGTTGCTCAAAAGGATGCACTGAACAAAACCGGGAGCGAGCAAGTGTCCAGGGTAGCCCCCACAGTAGACAAGCCATGAAAAGCTCGTGGTGCTTAGTGAAAATAGTACACAAGAGGTACGGTACAATCAGCCTAAGTGTGCGTTTGGCATGCCACGATTTACGAAATCGGAGGACTAAGTGAGAGGAATCCGCGCAGCTGAACAGTCCCCGATTTGAGAGGCTGTTTGGACAAAGTCGTGCAAATGTCTACTCAAACAGCTCTCCACGTTTTTATGCAGCTGTCCTCTCGCCACGTAGGATGCGGGTAGATATTTCATTGCATGGTGACTGTCCTCTACAAGATTCTAGTTGAACGAATACGAAACGATCCTTTGTCATTTCCTGTCGCAAACGATGCTTTGAAGCAGTTTGCACCGAGGTTGGAATGGCTGCCAATAATACTTCTAGGGGAGTATGTTGCAATAGGAACCGAACAACAGCGAAAGAGGACGAATGGAATGCCGCCGAGACACAATGAACACGTAAAAAATGTCACGGGCAGCGGAGTGCTTGACCGGAAAAGAATTGTTAACGAGGTCGTGCGAGCCAAACGATTCCTAGGAAAACGCCGACTTCCGTCTAAGCGGATCCGTACAGTTGAGCATATTCCTCTCAACTAGTCGAGCAATTTCATAAATCGTGGCATGCCAAACGCACCCTAAGAGAGCGAACAAGAGCGCGCCGGTAAGCGTGGGACTTTGCTCATGCATCACGCATGGCAAGGCTACGCCGCCACCTCGAGGCTGAGCCAGACCACTCGCTGAATACTGAGGGCCCGGTAGCCCCCTACGGACCAGCATCCTGGACGAGATTCAACTCCCTCAGAACCCACATGCATGTTCATATACACACCAAGGCATCATTAAGTTTCCGAGGTCATGCCTCTGCCATGAGCCACACCAAGAGTCAAGATAGTGAAATAGGGAAGTAATATGACCATAGGACACAACTTGTTATTGTGCTGCTGCTGACCGGAGACACGAGATTCATCATGAGCAGCTACAATGGACAGAACTCCAGCAGGTGCCATGACATTCAATCCCCTCTACATGTGTGTGTGCATTTGGGACAAGACAAGAGAGAATTCTAGGTGTGAAAGGGCCATGTACCAACCACAATTATAAACATGACTTTGAGCTCAACCAACCACAGAAATACTGGGGGTGGCTAGCGACTACTCCCGGGAAAATGTAGCAGCATTTCCCAAAAAGCCCAGCATGCAGCATCAGAATCCCATGTCAATATCAAACCTATGTGGTGCATACATCAGTTTTCTGTTTTCTAGGGCTAAGTTGTGTTTCCACCAGTCTGCAGGCATGAACTGTGATCACCACTGAACCCATGGAAACCTGCTCAACCAAGGCCACAGCCATAACTGTGTGGCCTTCTTCACTCAAGAATGAGCTGCACTTCTGGAGCAGTCTTCAACAATATATTGTTTTCTTCTCATTTGTCTGCACTCATGTGCATATGGCTGCAGCAAGAAGGGATTTGTGTGTCGAATGTTTACAGAAACAGAAACAACAGTCCTCCATGACTAAAACATGCACAACCATCATGTAACAAAGGGATGAATGGCAGGAAAGATCAATGAAATGATTCTTAAAAGAGGCAGATCCACAAAAGGAAGAACTGGCATTGGCATGTATGACAGAAAATGAATCAGGGATATCACGAGTGCACAGCCAAACCACAGCATTCACAAGGGTTTTGAACGAGACACTGCCAGAAGATTTTATCAGGAAGTGAGCACACTGTTTGCGAGCGTCTACCCAGATGACCTGAAGCCCTCCTGCCGCCATGCGCTCACAAGCAAAATAATATCACAAATTGACATACTTTGTGCCAGAATGGTGCATGCTAGTGTGCTCAGAAATGGCGGTTGTCATTTGAGTGTCACATCAAAGGATGATGCAATGGATAGGGACACACAGTGACTAAAACAAGTGGGACAGCCAACACTCTGAAATGTATGTGAGCCGACTTTGACGTAACTGGCTGCACTCAAGTTGCAAGATACACATCCCATTTTGCCACTTTTCTCTGAGATAGCAGTACTACCATAAAGGAAAATGTATCCTGCAAAGCTAGAAGCTTCAGATTCATGTGCCCAGTTGTTGTGAGTGTACCCATCAACTGCAGCTGGAGCTTGTGCATGATAGCAGAGTCCAGTACATACTTTAGAGAGTGAACGGAAGGCCTCCAAGTTCCCTGTTGGGTGCACACAAGTTGACGGAGGTAATTGGAAGCATTGAATTTCTTCCCCTGCTACAAAAAATCGAACGAATCTATGAATTTCTCGCCTACTGGAGCCATCGGTGTTGACACTGTTGGAACAGCGGCAAAGAGTGGAAAAGAAAATCCGTCCAGGCTGCACAGGTACGTGGCCTAATGCATATGCAGCGTGTAACTCTGCCTGTCACACTCCAGCTTCATACCATGAAGAAAGGTTTAATCTCATACACAGACTACATGAGGGCTAGAACTGACTAGACAGAAGGTGGATGAGAACAACATCAATGCAGACAATGATGGCCACAAAAGGGGGAAGAAAGGAGACTGGGAAATACTTTTGGATCAATGGTGTGCATCAATATCCATCCCTCCCCGGGGTGACAGTGGTCATCATGGTCCAGCAGTGTGGCAACTGCTTCACATTTACAAGGCCTTGCACACGCAAGAATGTTTTTGCATCATTTGTAAAGCAAGGTGGCTAAACCATGCAAGATAGGATTTCTTACATCCAGCTACTTGAGCTCCCAATTGTGCAATCACTGATTTACTGGAAAAAAAGTGCCAACATATCATTGAAATCAACCCCAGAGATCTGTAAAAACATCTTTGCATTTATGCGCACCTTCTGCTGATGAATTGAGCCATGAGGGTTTAGCTTATAGTGGTAAACCAGGCGCGACCATCACTGGTAGCGCCAGCCATGATGGGTGGTGTAGGATGAAGCTGGTATGCCTGACAAGCAATGACAGGCTCAAGGGGAAGAAAAGAAAGGCCACTGGATGCAAAGAAGGTAGTGAGATTATCATGAGACGGACGCATCAAATGGACAGTGAAGCACATCGTCTACTGGTGATTAGCCAAGTCATGTGTTGGGGTCCAAAATTTCAACTGAAGGG
>SZWC01004094.1:69710-92852 GCA_023375785.1 Penium margaritaceum
TTGAGATTGGAGGTGGCCGGCATCTTGCCTGGCCATGCTTCTTGAGGCGTCTCTCGTTGCTGTGTCTGCTTCTCCTTGTCCCTTTGCAGAGCTGCTACACGTGTGAGGTTCACAAGATAGATAGCCGTGCGTGCTGCTTCAGCCCATAATCTAGGCGGTAGCTTAGTGTCAAAGAGCATGCACCTTGTCATGCCTAGGAGGGTCTGGTTCATCCTCTCTGCTACGCCGTTGCTTTGAGGTGAGTAGGGAGTTATTTCATGGTGTTCAATTCCCTGTGTCTTGTGCCACTCCCTGCAGGCTTTGTACTCTCCCCCATTGTTCGTCCTGAATGCCTTAACCTTCTTTCCAGTCTGTTGCTCAACCATAGCGACAAAGGCTAGCAGATTCTCCTTCATCTCACTTTTCTTTTTGAGAAAGTATATCCAGACCTTGCGGTTGTTATTGTCAATGCATGTGAGGAAACATCTGTTGCCTCCATTGGACGGTATGAAAAAGGGACCACACACGTCAGAGTGGATGAGGTCAAGGGGTGCAAGAGCACGTGTACCATTGCGCTTGAAGGATTTCTTGTTTTCCTTGCCTTGAAGTCATGGCTCACACAAGATCCCGGCTTCCTCTGCCTCATTACCTAGCTCCATCCCACACACTAGCTCCTTCTTTCCCATGAGAATAAATGTGCAATGAGCCACGTGCCCAAAGCGCCTGTGCCACAGGTTCTTGGAGGATGTGCACTGGCTAGAATGAACAGCCCCGGTGGCTGTATTTGCTTGCGGATTTGTTGCCGATTCTTTCGCTAACACAGCTTTTGCTTCTCTGACACATCCGTCATCATCAAAATCAGCGTTGCTGCTCCCCTCTTCATCAACATCGGCCAAAGATTCAACTGTTGATGTTTTCATTTTGGTCCGCAAGACGTAGAGTCCATCAACGCGAGGAACCTGTGGAACAACCTTCTTGGCAGAGTAGGACATGTTAATGTCATTGGTAGGGACTATTACTGCTTCCTTCTTTGTATAATAAATGGAAGAGGCATGTGCTCAAGTTGATTAAGCTGGTCTGTTAATGCGGATGACGGAATAGCTTTGGAAAGGAAATTTGTGATTTTCTCAGATTCAGTGATGACGCGCACTTGAACTGTGCCTCCTTCAATTGGCTCCCGTCCAAAGTTGTGTTTCATGCTGATGTGCTTTGTGCTTTTTGGATCCAGCAATCCATCATTTGCAGTGATAGGATGGGAAGCCAAGCGATTGGTATTCTGTCGTTTAGCATCAACAAAAAAACCCAGAATTTCCCAAGAGCCAATGCAGCCTGATAGCTCTGCACGAGGCCTCCCCAAGCGCCATTTCCTCAGCTTTAGCCACAGGGTTTTCCACACAAGACTGCTTTACGCTGCGCCAGGAGACAGTGGTGCGCAAAATATAAAAAACCCACCCATCCCTGCTGTACGCTGCTCTGTCATGTGCATAGTCATTGTCGCAAAAGCGATCCAAGAGAGGAGCTTGTGTTGCAGGAAGAACAAGACCTTCCGTGGCAGTTTCTGATAGAAAACGAGGCAGCTCTCAGGGAGGTGATCAGACTCACCAAGAGCCGCTAGGCAGGACCAATTGTATGTGAGAGACAAGTTGCAGGTTGCAGATACAGAAATACGGAAGCGTGTAAAGTTGTGTGGAGAGAGCAAATGGCTGGTTTAACTTGTGGATGAGAAAGTACATTAGCACAGCTTTCCAACAAGCCTAAACATGCTCCATTTGGCATGCGGATCTGGAAGAACCGCCCTGTCAAAGTTCATCTCCTAGAACACTCCTAGCCTAGCGGGATGAGCGGCAGTCACACTCTCACAAAGGAGAATTACCATCTTTGCCATGTGCACAACCAAAAATCTTTATGAGGACCTTCCTTGAAGCTCCCTAAAGGTCCTCCTGCCACCTTTCTACCTTGAAGGCCGCTCAAAGCCTCCCTGGCCAATACGTCTGGCAATCATTGGTGCTGGCAATGTAGGAGCCGTCACTTGAACCGGACCCACTCCAATCCATCTCCCTCAAACGGACTCCGAATCCATTTCTGTAAAATGCTACGGAACCACGAGGACATCCTCTATGCATGTGTCTGATCTGATTATCTTTATTGAGCAACCTACTTTGTTCACTTTTTGGCACCCTATATCCATCATTCTCCCACTTTGCAAGAACAAAAATCACACAAGTCCACACTGTGCCTTCAGCTGCTGAAAGCGATGTGCTGCCAGCAGCTTGGTCAATATCTCTGCTACTATCATGCTTGAGGGGCAGAACTTCATTTGCATCACCTCCTTTGCCATGAGCTCTCGGACGAAGTGGTAGTGCAGGTCGATGTACTTGGTCCGGGCATGGAACTCTGCATTCTTCATGAGTGCGATGCCGCTCATGTTGTCACAGTAGATGGTTGTTGTAGTTTTCTGCTGCTGCCCAAGACTTGCAAGCAGCTCATGGAGCCACACTGCTTCCTTTGCTGCTTCGCTCAAAGCGATGCACTCTGCCTCGGTGGAGGAGAGAGCAACGCAATCCTGCTTCTTGCTCCTCCATCTGATTGCTGCTCATCCAAGCAAAAACACAAAGCCACTAGTCAATCTCCTTGTATCCAGATCTCTGCCGGAATCTGCGTTGCAGTAGCCGATGAAGATGGGGCTGTTTTTTAAGTTGAAGGTGAGGCTCAGGTAGTTTCTGCTGTCGAGGTAGCGCAACACGTGCTTGACTGTCTCCCAATGCGGCACACCCGCGTCGGCGCAGAACTTGCTCACTGCTCCCACTGCTTGGCTGATGTCGAAGCGCATCCCAACTGTTGTTTGGTATGGTACTGCCTCCATGTGGTTGCTATGTTGCTTGCCGTGAGGAGCTTGCATGATGCTTAGATTCGATCCCACTTCCAGCGGTTTTGCCATCTTCTGTGCACCTTGCATGTTGAACCGCTTGACGATGTCGCTCACATAAGTGCTCTGCGAAAGCTCCAAGGTCTGCTGCTGCCGATCATGCTGCACCTGGAGTCCCAGGTAGTAGCTCAACTCTCCTATGTCCTTCATGTCAAACCTGGCTGCAAGGGACTGCTTAAAATATTTGAGGAGAGATTTTGAGTCAGAGGCAATGAGCAAGTCATCAAAATAGAGCAGGATGATGACCTGGCTTTTGTCCTGGGTGTGCCCATAGACCGCATGATCTGCCTCACTACGTACAAAACCAAGGCTAGCCAGCTGCTCATCAACCTTGTGGTACCATACACGCGGTGCTTGCTTCAGGCCTTAGAGTGCCTTCACAAGCTTCCACACATGATCCTCCTACCCTTCCACCACATACCCTTTTGTCTGATCCATGTACACATCCTCCTCAAGGTCAGCATTTAAAAGTGCACACGTCACATCCATCTGGTGCACCTCCCAGTCCATGGAAGTGGCATGAGCAAGGATTGTACGGATGGAGGGAAACTTTGCGACGGGTGTGAACATATTGTTGTAATCCACACCCTTATTCTGCGCATATCCCTTCGCAACCAGCCGTGCTTTCTGCCTGAGCACCTTATCATCAGCACTGCACTTGTGCCGGAAGATCCACATAGAGCTGATCACCAGGCTGCTATGTGTAGCTTTCTCGAGAGACCACATCCTGTTCTTCATAAGTGCCTTGTGCTCCTTCTCTGCTGCAACACGCCAATCTGCTGCATCGTCACTTCCCATGGCTTCACTGAATGTCGTTGGGTCCTTGGCAGCGATGAGGAAGAGGAGCTCAAGGTCAGAAGACTTGTATAAAGATGAAAAACTGCACAGGTTCAGCAGCTCCTCCAATGGCCTCTGTTTGCTTTCGAGTTGCTCAGATTGCCGTAGCGCCTCGACAGAACCATGTGCACCATGGTTGAGGCATGCTATCTTCCATGGCAGCTGTTGGTGCTTCCTCGGCTGCTCCTCCTTGTCTGCTTCTGTTGCCGACTGTTTTGCCTCCTGAGCTCCCTCTGCTACCCTGTCACCACTACCTTCCGCTCGCTCCTCTTGAACTGCAGGCTCTTTGGCTCCCACTGGCTCAAGAGCTAGTGCAACCGTGACTGCTTCCATAGGGTTCCACGTCCAATCCTTCACTTCCTCCTTGAATGCCACGTCACAGCTGTGGAAACGTTTTCATGTAGTAAGGTTGTACAGCCGGTATCCCATGGTATCGTAGCTGAGGAAAGTAGCCTTCACACCTTTGGCATCCAGCTTGTTGCGGTTAGCGGCAGGCACATGGATGAATGTGCCACACCCCAACACCTTTAGGTGCGTGACGGCTGGCTTGCATCCTGTTCATGCCTCCTTTAGCATCACCAGCGGCATGGCGCGTGTCGGGCTGCGGCTTTCCAGGTACACGGTGATGTTGACTGCCTCCATCCAGAATGTTGGCAGAAGCTCGTCGCCCTTAAGCATGCTGCGGTAAGCTTCATGAACGTGTGGTTGGCAAGCTCAGCCACACCCTTCAACTGCGGTGTTGCGGGTGGCGTCACCTTGTGTTGGATCCCACGGTTGTTGAGGAATTCACGGAAGTCATTGGAGAGGTACTCGCCTCAACCATCAGTGCGAAGCACCTTCAGAAGCCTACCACTCTCATTCTGTGCAGCAGCCAACCATGCCTTGAATTCATCAAAACACTCATCCTTCCCGGCCAGAAAGAACACCCATGTCTTCCACTACTTGTCATCAATGAATGTGAGAAAGTAAAGCTTGCCGGAAAAGGACTGTGATGACATGGGACCACACACATCAAAGCGCACAAGAGAGAGAAGCTCAGGTGCCGCAATCCCCTCCTTAGAGAATGGAGAGCGGGCTTGCTTCCCTTTGATGAAGCTCTCGCAGGCTGAAGCACAGGGCTCTTTCACCTCCTTCAGAAGCAGGCCGCGCACCATCTGCTGCATGGAGATGATTGCACCAAAGCCGAGGTGTCCAAGCCGACAATGCAACAGGCCGATGTTGTTGTCTCCCACTCTTGCAGCTGCTGTTGAGGCAGGTCCCTTCTCCAATTCCACAAAAAGACGATAGAGGCCATCATTGTGGTCCGTCTTTGCAAGCACCTGGCCCGCAGGTGCTGAGATGGTACAGCCACCATTCTCAAAGCGGACCTGCAGGCCTTGGGAGATGAGAGAGGAAGCAGAGAGGAGGTCAGCTGCCAGCCCCGGAACATGGAGCACCCCACACAACATTCCACATGCTTCCCCTGCACAGAAGACAATCTCACCCAATCCCACCGGCATCTGCACATGATTGTCACCCATGTATACTCCGCAAGGTTCAATAGTGATGTAAACAACAAAGTACTCCTGGCAACAGGTCATGTGCTGAGTGGCTCCCTAGTTGATGATCCAGAACGAGACAATGTTGGTGTAGACTTGTAGGACCCAAATGGTGCTCACAAATCCACTCTCCCAATCAGCAACACTGGCGGAGGCATCGGACTGTTTCCCCGTTCCCACCCCAGTCACAAAATCTGCTTTCTCCTTCCGGCATTCACGCATCCAATGGCCTGGCTTATTGCAGTAGCGGAACTATTCCTTCTTCTTCCCTCCATCTCTGCTACTATTGGTTGATGCAGCACTAACCCCATAACTCATGTTGGTGACAAGGGCTACACCAGTCCACTTCCTCCTTCTCCCTCCTTGCGGTGCTCCTCCTCAAATAGCAGGCTCTCCTCCACGTCATTGAGTGAGAGCTTGTCGCCATGCTGGCCCAAGGCAGCGATGAGAGGAGTGTAGGTGCTAGGAAGGCCAAATAGGATGGTCAGCATGAGAACACGTTCCTTGACAGGGTCCTCAATCGCAGCAAGCTGGTCAGCCAAAGCTTTCACCATGTTGATGTAATCAATCATGGATCCCGACTCATCCATCTTCACAGTGTAAAAACAACAACGCAGGTGCATGTTCATGAGGATGAACTTGGAAGCATAGGTGGACTCAAGCTTGTTCCAAACCTCTTTTGGGGTGAGGATGTCGTGGACAAGGAGTTGTTGTCGTTTGGCGAGGTGGAGGTAGATGGTGGCAAGGATGCGGTCCCGCTTCTTGCTGTGGGTACGGGCCTCGGCAGTGGAGAGGAGAATTCATGAGATTCAGCCTCACTTAAATGGCTCCAGAGTCCCTTCTCAATAAGCACCATCTTCATGTTGTTGCTCTAGTTGAAGAAGTTCTTGCCTTCAAACTTGGCGATGTTGACGCAGGCCACCAGAGAAGCGGGTGTTGCTATGTTGACTACAAACGTTGGCCTAAAAACAGCCTCTCTCACACACCAGTGTGCATGGGATGCCTCAAGGATGAGGCAAGACCTTGTTCTAGCCCTGAAGCCATTGATAGAAGCTCAGGCAGCTCTCAGGGAGGTCATCAGGCTCACCAAGAGCTGCTAGGCAAGACCAATTGTAGGTGAGAGACAAGTTACAGGTTGCAGAGGCAAGAATACGGAATCATCTAAAGTTTTGTAGAGAGTGCAAATGGCTGGCTTTACTCATGGACGAGAAAGTACATTGGCACGCTTTCCAACAAGCCTAAGTATGCTCCATTTGGTGTACGGTGCTGGAAGAGCCACCCTATCAAAGTTCACCTCCTAGCACACTCCTAGCCTAGCGGGATGATCGGTAGTTACAATCTCACAAAGGAGAACTACCATCTATGCCATGTGCACAACCAATCATCTTTATGAGGACCTTCCTTGAAGCTCCCTGAATGTCCTCCTGCCGCCTTTTCACCTTGAAGGCCTCTTCAAACCTCCCTGTCCCATAATTCTGGCCGTCATTGGTGCTAGTAATGTAGGAGCCATCACTTGAACCGGACCCACTGCCACCAAACCTTGAAAATCCTCATCTCCCTCAAACGGAATCCGAATCAAGTTCTTTAAATTGCTATAGAACCAGGAATACATCCTCTACTCATCTGTTGATGATTTTCATCGAGAAATCCACTTTGGTCACTTTTTGGCACCCTATATCCATATGTTTCCAGCACATAGTGCAACACTTTCAGAGAAGAATTGTGACGAGGAGTGCGGGGTTGCCGGTTCACTTGGGTGAGCATGTTGAATGTGCACGCTATGAACAATTGTGTGGTATTGGCCAGGTAGATCAAGCTACCCAGTATGTGTCAGTACAGTGTAGGGTCCATTTCTGGTCCATACTCAGTGTTGTGTGCATCCAAGAGGTGTGCATAGACATCTGGGCTCATGTGTGCACTGTCGTGGTAGATGCTGTACAAGGTATTCAAATCATGCCTGATATGTGCCATGAGACTTCCGTGATGCAGAGAGATTTTGTTTTCTTTGTGTCATGTGTTATGGTCCTGCTCAAGTACTTAGGTACCCATCTAAGATTTTTCATGTGGGAGTATGCAGTGAGCACTACTTTGGTGTCTGACACAAGAGTGAGAGAGGGGGAGCAAAAGAGTTGGTCATACACATGGACAATGAGAGAAATGGGCTCCTCATTCTTCCATTGAATGAAGACAGAGGGATTGGAAATGCTTTGGATGAACCAACCTCATCCAATAAATGTTTTTTTCCTCGGTTTAACACCTTGGTGCCTGCTTCAGTGCATAGAAAGCTTTAAGGAGCAGCCACATTCTTTCCATCCCATTATAAAACCTTTCGGGCTGTTGCAAGTACAGTTATTCTTCTGGTGGCCCATTGAGAGATGTGTTTTTCACGTCTATTTGATAGAGATTCCAGTCCTCATGGCCTGCAATCCTCAGCAAGACATGACTACTTGTGGATTTTTATTTTTCTATCATGCCATTCGATTTCCTTTTTATTTTTTAGTTCCATTTTACATTCATTGCCTTACTAACTTGTGGGAGCGGGAAACATTCAAGCACCTCCTGCCCCAGCAGATTTTGTTTTCATTGACCATGGCTTGTTCCCATTCCTCTGCATCAGGATGTCCTCACACTTCAGCAACTGTGTTCTGCTCAGTCTGCCCCACTTGAGGTGTGCATGTGCTTACCAGATTCTCAATTTCTGTGCAGACTACTTGCTATAGGGGACCTGTGCACCGGCTCTAGTGAAGGGTCCTTGACCTAACCTGATGGTTGATGGAAAACATGGGGGTACGGATCTGGAGGTGAGATTGTGCTCGGTCCGTGTGATTCTTCTGAGCCCACAGTATCAAGATCGGTCGGGGTGAGAAACTCCATGGGAAGAGGGGAACCTATATGTGGCAAAGGTGAAGGCGCAGAGGTTCTCAGGAGAAGTGGTTCACTCTCAAGAATGAACAAAAGCACACTTATGTACTCGGCATAGTGTTGGGCCATGTATAACTGTGGAGCATGACGAATGGTGAGAAACATGCTGTATGAAATATGCTCCACAAAATACATGTCTTATCCCTCTACAATCTGTGAATGACAGGATATCCAAACATTCATTCCATGGTGGCATGAGACACCCCAGAAAACACGCACGACTGCATCCTGTTTTCTGTTCAGCACAGGATATCCAATCAGCAATGGCACATTGAAGTTATCACCAGCGTAATTATGTACTATGCCCACTGTTTTGACTGGAGAATGGGAAAGTGATAGGGCAAGATCTCAAAAAGTGATCTTCCTGGCCACATTAGCTGCAAGTGCCACCTCCAAGGTTGTGGCCATGACCACGTCCTCTGGTGCCCCAACTCTGAGCAGGGTTACATTCACCTGCACAACTACCGTTGCAGCAGAATGATGGTTATACGTGGTAGATGCATGTTTGTTGGAGTCGCGCTACTCTCCTTGGTAATTGCCTTGTAGTTTTGGAGCTATATGTAGGCCACATTAAGATTGTAAGTTATCAATCTTGGTGACATGTGTGTGATGGAACGACTTGTGGTGAAATTCCTTGTGCGCCTCCCAGAGGTGCAATGGCACCGTGTCAAGCCACTTTGAGACAAATTAGAATGCCCCCAGCCCTTAGATGCAGTGTTGGAGATCCATCACATCTTCCCACCAGTCCAACACTAGTGCTCCCGGTTTAGGGTAGGTCGTGCACAAACATTTCCAAAGAATCACAAGAAGCGCGATTCCCTGGTATTCCTGGCATTATGGCAGATTCCTCCAGGCCTCATATGGTCAAGCAGCACCACTCCAATGATTGGTGGGATCCTCTCCACAACTCTCTTGGTGAACCTGTTGAAGAGAGTATCCTTGCGGGTCTAGAAGATCCAGCACAAGGGTATTATAGGCAATAAGAAGCACATGGTTGTTCATGCTTGCAGTAGGGAGCTTGAGGAATCAGTCATTGAGCCCATACTCCTTAGCCCATGAGATGAATAGTTTCTTCCATGTGGTTAACTCGTAGTACATAAGTGCGTGAGGCATGAGATTGGGGTGAAACATCAAACGATCTATGTTGTGCCATTTAACTACAGCGGACATGGCGCCTTGACCGCCAGCAGACAGGCCATTGTTGTCAACCAAACAGCCATCGCTATATGGTTCTCCTGCCCTTCCACCACATAGCCATCCAGCTACTCCGTGAACACATCATCCTTAAGGTCACCATTCAGAAATGCACACGTCACATCCATCTGGTGCACCTCCCAGTTCTTGGCAGCGGCAAGAGCAAGGATTGCATGGATGGAAGGAAACTTTGCAACTGGTGCAAACGTCTCGTTGTAATCCACACCCTCAGTCTGTGCATACCCCTTCGCAACCAGCCATGCTTTGTGCTTCTCATGAGCACCGCGCTTGCATAGAAAGATCCACATGCAGCCAATCATCTGCCTGCCACGTTGAGCTACCTCGATAGTCCAGGTCTCGTTCTTCATGAGTGCCTTGCACTCCTCGCCTGCTGTGGCACGCCAATCTGCTGGATTGTCACTATGCATGGCTTTGATGAATGCCACTGGGCCATCGGCGATGGTGAGGAAGAGGAGCTCGAGGTCAAAAGAATCTTGTGAAGATGAAGAAGTGCACAGGTTCAGCACCTCCTCCAGCAGTCTTTGTTTTTTTGCGAGGAGCTCAGATTGCCTTGAAAGGCCATGGACAATCCTGGAAAAGTCACAATGGACAGGTGAGGGCCCTCTCTTTGGTGCGCAAGTCATGTTGACATTCAAGGGTTTGGGATTTTCTCCACTGCATCTAGAGACATGCATATGCCAACTTAGTGTTGAATGACATGCACCTTGTCCACTGGCTAGCTGGCTGGCTGCACGGAGAGACAAGGCATGCAATACTCTATGGATTACGTTCCCTTGGTTTGTTCTGAGATAGGCCAGGAATGCACTGGCCGTAATGGGTATGTCCCCTGGAGATCATCATAGGAAACACACCTTTGTTGCCTAGTTAGAACAGGCAATGGAGCTCAAGGGTCGCAGGTTCAAACCCCACTATGGCCGCAGTTTTCTTTGTGGCCAAAAATGGGACTGGAAGCTTCTAGGAAACTTACTAGAGCCTGCCTTGAGGATGATATTGGCGGTCTTAGGAGGCGCCAAGTAGGACTGTAGGTTGAGGTTGGCTACAGCGGAGTCACTGCGAGCAGAAGAATTAGCAAAGCTCTGCAAGTAAAAAAAAAACGGTGCCCTATATGCATCCATTTATAGTTATTGCCTTTGAGACTCCTCACAAAGTTTCCAACCAAAGGTAGACAATGAAGAACTTCATGAGACTTCAAGAGGTTACAAACTGAACGGACCTAAAGTGTGGATCCCTTGTTCGAGGGTGATATGTTATCTTGGTTACAATACCAAGAGCGGTTGGCGGCCTCCCATGTTGGGACCCGGTTTTAAGACCGTTGCTATCCGGCGCATTGATAAAGTGTTATGGGCCCACACTTTTGGTTCTAAGGCACGCTTCCAAGACCGACTGGCACGTGGTCTTGCAGGCCGCATGGGTACAATAGGGACACGAAGATTGAACGAATCCAATCTGCTCTATCGGCTGCATCCGCTTCTTCAGGTAGGGTGCACGCACGTGGCGGACTAGGGGACAAGGAATAGCTCTGTCCATGTTGGACAAGATCCTTGAGCCCCAACAGGATAAATCTCCACCCCTCTAGAAGGTGGTACGACCCCGAGTCCATTTTCTCACGACAGCACCATCGCCTTAAGCGATCATCGGCAGGAGGGGTATGCAACGGAACCAACTGCATCTTTGAAAACAGTCGCAGTCAGCAGCGTCATCAGCCTCATCGGCCTCAACGAAGCAGAGTAGCAGCAAAGCAGAGAAGACGAGCAATCGCCAAAAATGGCGGATCCGGCTCAAGCCCGCCTTGAGGCGGATATGCCCAAATTCACGGGGACAGGTTTTCCCTTGTGGAAATGGAAGTTTGAGAATGTCATGAACGTGCTTCGCTACCTCAATATCATGAAAGGAACCAAGAGAGAACCTGCTGATGTGATAGTGACTACGCATGCGGCTGACCTTGCAACATGGACAACAAAGAACAACATGTCTCTCGCCATACTTGTGACGTCCATCAACAAGATTCAACACTCCCACATCACATGATGCACGTCGGCCGCCGAGGCCTACACAAAACTCTAACGGGTGCATCAATTGAACGCCCTAGCAAACAGACTATTCATCTTCCAAAGTTTGATGTGGATGAGGGTGAGCAAACGAGAATCGATGCCTGCATTTTTGTTGTCCTTTGACAACATGCTGCAAGAGGTCCAGCAAATGGAATAGAAGCTCGACTCAAACATGTGTGCCATGATCCTTCTCATTGAGCTACCGGAAATCTGGGGGTCCTTGATCACCATATTTGGCGGTTGGAAGGAAGCAGATCTGACGTATGAGGCTGTTTCCAAACACGTCCACAACGAGTCCATGCGACGCAGTGGTAGTGAGGCAAACATTTCAGCCTATGCCTCCCGCTTTGGTGGACAAGGTCCAAACTCTTGCTCCGGTCAAGGTAGCGGCGGGAGCGGTGGTAGTGGAGGAAAAGGCAATGGTGGTAGGAAGAGTTCCAAGAAGCCTGACAACTGTCACAACTGTGGCAAGGCTGGGCACTGGGCTAGGGACTGCCGCAGTCCCAAGAAGGAAGGCAGAAACAAGGGTGGGAAGGAGAATAAGGAGCTCACCAACATGATGGCTAAAGGGTTGCCCATAAAGGGGGCATCGCTCCTTAGGCCCGGGGCATTCGCCCTTGACTCGTTCACCAACCACCACTCCTCAAAAGAGAAGGGTGGATTTGTCTCCATGGCCAAATCTGAAATGTGCATCAAGTGTGCGAACGGCGGCGTCGTCCAAGCCATGTGCAAAGGGGACAAGGTGATCACGTTCAACGTGAATGGTGCTCGGAAGGGGGTCAACCTACAGAAGATGGTTTATAGGCCCTCCTTTGCAGTGAACCTACTGTCGGTCTCATAAATCACGGACAACAACATGATCGTGGTGTTCACCAACAAGGAAGCCCTGGTCCTAAAAAACAAGGACATCCAGATTTCTTACACCAAAGACGACCTCATGCTTCAATTTCTAAGAGTCGATGGCCTCTATGTGCTTCAAACCAAAGTCATCAAGGCTACGGATGAGGAACTAGCGTGTGCCACCAAGACAGTGGCACCAAAGCCAAAGGATGCACCGCCGGTGACCGATACGACCGCCACATTGACCGAGGACACTGACGCTGAGCTGTGGCACAGGCAATTTGGCCACGTGGCCAACAACACGGTGTAGAAGATGCAAGAGCAAGAAGTAGTTTGCGGAATTCAAGGGTGCACCACAAAGTAATATGAAGGGTGTACGTTGTGTGAACCATGCATCCAATCGAAGGCAAAAAAGAAGTCGTTTGGGAGAAGAGGTCAACGAGGGGAGAATGTCTTGGACTTGATCCACTGTGATTTCTGTGGACCCTTTTTCACGACCTCTAACAGAGGAAGAAAGTACTTACTGACCTTCATCAATGACCACAGCTGCAAGTTGTTGATTTACTTCCTCAAAACTCCTCGAGTTCAACGAGAAGCTCCTTGAGTTTGTCGCCATGGTAGAGAAACGAATGTCCAAGAAGGTGAAGATGCTCCAAAATGACAACGGGGGTGATTACGAGGCATTCAAGCCTTGCCTCAAGCATCATGGTATTCTCCATGAGCAAACCACCCCTTGCAACCCCCAAAGCAATAGCGTGGCTGAGAGGATGAACCAGACCCTACTCGACATGGTGGGAAGCAAACTCTTTACGACACCAAGCTCCCACCTTGCTTTTGGCTGAAGTTACAACAACAGCCTGCTACGTCTTGAACCTCACACCAGCAACCACCTTGCAGAAGCGTGGAAAGGAGTACAACAAGCAGCTTAAGACCCCACAGGAAGCATGGTCGGGAAAGAACCCCAACATCTCATCTGAAGGTGCTCGGGTCAACTGCATGGGTGAAGATCTGGTTGGGAGAAGGTGGAGGCAAGTTGGACACACGTTCCAAAAAGTATGTCATGGTTGAGTACGACACGTCAGACAAAGCCTATGAGCTTTGGGACCAGGCATCAAGCAAACTCGTGAGGAGTCGCAACGTTGAGTTTGAAGAATGCACACTTTGAAAGGGAGAGCTACTAGACTTGATCCTTGCTCCCAAGGCAGGAGAGTGGATAAT
Organism: Penium margaritaceum; assembly: GCA_023375785.1. Classification (NCBI taxonomy): domain Eukaryota; kingdom Viridiplantae; phylum Streptophyta; class Zygnematophyceae; order Desmidiales; family Peniaceae; genus Penium; species Penium margaritaceum. Next base: position 83,237 of record SZWC01004094.1, read on the forward strand.
GTTGCTCGAGTCCAGAGACCAAGCACCCGACAACTGGCTTGCTTTGCCAGCAGGTGCTTTGAATTGGAGAGCAGCTCCACAAGATGACGCAGAATCTGACATGGACACGGATATCGAGGCGTCCGGAGCTTCCGACTCTGACTTGGAGTCCGACAACTCTTTTAACGATGACAACGATACACCACCACCTGTGGTAGCACCAGCAGCAGAACAAGAAGCTGCACCAGCACTCCGGCGTAGTTTGCGAGCTAAAAAAGCACCTTCGCAATACGAGGACAATTGGACCGGCCTTACCTGGTCATGCATGGCTCAGGGAGAGCCATCTACAGTGGTGGAGGCGATGAATGGTCCAGATGCAGCCAAGTGGAAGGAGGCAATGGACAGCGAGCTTGCGTCCATCGATGAGAACGGCATGTGGGTGCTGGTGGATAGACCCAACAAGGCCCACATGGTGGGATCCAAGTGGGTCTTCCAAGTGAAGAAGAAGCAAGATGGCATAATTGAAAACTTCAAGGCGAGGGTAGTGGCTAAGGGGTTTTCCCAATGCCTGGGCTCCGAGTACAATGAGACGTTCGTGCCCATTGTGATTTTTGCCTCCATCCACTCTCTCCTTGCCATTCCAGCCGCAAAAAACCTGAAGATACACCAGACGGATGTCACGACACATTTTCTTTACGAGAAGCTCGACAAAGAAGTGCTGATGGAGGTGCCTCAAGGGATCAAAGCTCCCAAGGGCAAGGTGTGCAAGTTGGTGAAAGCACTCTACGGGCTGAAACAGGCCCCAAGGATGTGGTACAAAGAGATGGACAGGTTTATGACTGTTCTCTCCTTCGCGCATTGTCAGAATGACCTGGGCATGTACGTGCACCATGATGGGAGAGGGTTGATGCTGGTTGCAGTGTATGTGGATGATCTGATTATCTACTTGCATTTGGTCGAGCTGCTGGATGAGCTGAAGTCTGACCTCATCAAAAGGATCAAGATGAAGAACATGGGTCTTCTCCAGCACTACATCAGGATAGCTATCCACTACAACAGAGAAGAAAGCACCATCGAACTGAACCAAACCAAATACATCAGTGAGGTACTAAAGCGCCACCACATGGAAGCCTAAAAACATGTTGGCACCCCAATGAGGACCGATATGAAGCTGAAGGCCTCCATGTTGCCAAGCAAAGAAGCAGAACAAAGGGAGATGCAAGACATCCCCTACCATTCCACCGTGGGTAGCATCATGTACGCTATGGTAGGGAATCCTCTACATATCTGCTATGCTCTAGGACAAGTGAGCAGGTTCGTGGCCAACCCAGGGCCACAACATTGGCAGGTAGTCAAGCGCATCTTTTGCTATGTGCAGAAGACGCGTCACATGGGCTTTGTCCTTGGAGGGTAAGAAGGTATGGAACCCCTCCGCCTGAATTGCTATACCGATGCCGAGTGGGGAGGAAATCTTGACGACCGCAAGTCCACCTGTGGATACGTGTGCATCTTGAATGAAGCTGCCATCTCATGGGCCAGTAGGAAGCAAGATCATGTTTCTATGTCCATAGCAGAGGCAGAGTACGTTTCTCTGTCTCAGTTGTGTAAGGAGACCCAGTGGTTGTGCAGTTTGCTTGGAGAAATGACAGTGTCACACAAGGATGCCACGGGTGAACACGTGGACAACATGAGCGCCATATTGATGGCGGAAGATGAGATCATCTCCCGGTGAACAAAGCACATTGACATACGTCACCACTACTCATGTGACCTGGTCATGAAGAACGTGATCAACTTGTACCATTGCAGAACCAAGAGCATGCTTGCTGACTGCATGACCAAACCGCTAGAGAGAAACTTGCACTATGCGGGCATTCGTGGACTTGGCATGAGGAGTGCGATAGAGGAAGGGTGAGCCACAAGGCATTGAGGGAGCCCAGTGAATGACAGATGGAAAGAGGTGCAAGGGAGAGATTTCTTGAATTATATGCACCTTGTCAACTGGCTAGCTGGCTGACTACACAGAAAGAAAAGGCATGTATTGCTCTATGGAGTACGTCCCCTTGGTCTAATCTAAGATAGGCCAGGAATTCATTGCCCGTAATGGGTATGTGCCCTGGACATCATCATAGGAGACACACCTTTGTGGCTTAGTTGGAACAGGCATTGGAGCTCATGGATCGCGGGTTCAAACCCCGCAACGGCTGCAGTGTTCTTTTGGCCAAAAATGGGACAGGAAGCTCCTAGGAAACTTACTATAGCCTACCTTGAGGATGACATTGGCGGTCTAAGGAAACGCCAAGTAGGAATTTAGGACTGCGGAGTCACTGCAAGCAGAAGCATTAGCAAATCTTTGCAAGTAAAAGAAAACAGTACCCTGCATGCATCCATTTACAGTTCTTGCCTTTGTGACTCCTCACAAAGTTTTCAACCAAGGGTAGACAATGAAGACCTTCATGCGGACTTCGTGAGGTTGTAAACTGAACGAACCTAAAGTGTGGATCCTTTGTTCAAGGTGATACGTTATCTTGGTTGCAGTACCAAGAGCGGTTGGCGGCCTCCCATGTCGGGACCCATTTTCTAGACCGTTGCTATGCGGCGCATTGACACTTAGCGGCTCAGATCTGTTGATTCCTACAAATGAAATCTGAAAACAATACACTAATACCATAAGGAAATCTTTGACTTGAGTTGGTGGAAATGGCTAACATTGCTGACATAGTGGGCCCCATGCCATAAGTGTTCTTGATCATTTTCCCCGGTTTCACCACTAGAGAGTGGTTTAAAACCTAATCTAACTACATGTTAAGATTTCTTCGAATTATTCATGGAGGATTGAGCTTTCAATTGCTAACTTAAGTGAGGATTGAGAATGTTAGCCTTGCCCAGAGTTTGCATGTTTGATGGTTGGAATTGTAAACTTTGATGGAAACTCGGACAGCCCTCGGGGAGGAGATCAGGCTCACCAAGAGCTGCCTAGGCGAGACCAAATTTTTGTGAGAGGGAGTTGCAGGTTGCACAGAAAGAAATTACGGAAGCAATTGTAGAACTGCAGAGAATGTGAATTTCTGAATCGACTCTTGAGTGAGAAAGAAAGTTATCACAGCTTTCTAATAAGTCCTTATATGTCTCATTTGGCCTAGGGAGCAGTGAGATACACTCTATCAAAGACTACCCTCTAGCACACTCTCCTAGCCTAGCGGGATGAGCGGCAGTTACCTTGTCACACATGAGAATTATGTCTCACACGACTTGGACAACCAGAAATCGTGTTCTGCACCTTCCTTGACGTTTCTTGGAGGTCCTACAGCCGGCTTTTCTCCTTGAAGGCCGTTATCAGCCGTCCTGGCCAATTATTTTGCCGCCTTTTGAGCTCAAAGTGCTCAGGTCATCACTTGAACCCGCCCCATGATCTCCAAACTTTGCAAATCCATATCTCACTCAAACAGACTCCAAATTGAGTTCCAGAAAGTGTGTTGGTATCAATGAAACATCCTCATGTGAGATGATTTTTATCAAGCAACCAATTTTTGTCACTTTCTGGCACCCTCGTATCCATCATTCTCCCACTTTGTCTCCCCCTCAACTGCTAAAAGCGGTGCGCAGCCAGCGTCTTGGTCAAGAAGTCTGCCAGCATCATGCTTGAAGGGCAAAACTTGATCTGCACCACTTGCTTTACCATGGGCTCGCGGATGAAGTGATATCGCAGGTCGATGTGTTTGGTGCGGGCGTGAAACTCTACATTCTTGGTCAGAGAAATGGCGCTCATGTTGTCACATTAGATGGTATTCGTTGTGGTCTGCTAGTGCCCAAGGCTTGGGCGCAGCTCACGTAGCCACACGGCTTCCTTTGCTACTTCAATCAAGGCGATGTACTCTGCTTTGGGGGAGGATAGGGCGACACACTCTTGCTTCTTGCTCCTCCAATTGATTGCACCTCCCGCGAGCACAAACACAAACCCACTGGTTGACCTCCTTGTGTCCAGGTCACCCCTCCAATCCGCATCATTGTAGCCAATGAGGATGGGGCTCTTGTTGTTGTTGAAGGTGAGGCAAAGGCTGCTACTGCTGTTGAGGTAGCACAGCACGCGCTTGACTGCCTCCCAATGCAAAACGCTTGGATTCACGCAAAACGTGCTTAGCAATCCCACTGCTTGGCTGATGTCGAGGCGCGTGCCGACTGCTGGGTACATGAGGCTCCCAACTACTGCTTGGTACGGCACCGCTTCCATGTGGCTACTCTCTTGCATGCGGTGGGGAGTCTGCGTCATGATCATATTTTCTCCCACTTCCAATGGTGTTGCGGCCTTGCGCGCTCCTGTCATCTTGAAGCGGGTGACGATGTCGCTCACATATGTGCTCCACGACAACTCCAAAGTTTGTTTCTGCCAGTCGCGCTCGACCTGAAGGCTAAGGTAGAATCTGAGTTCTCCAATGTCTTTCATGTCAAACCTGGCAGCAAGGGACTGCTTCACATCGTCCAAAAGAGACTTGGAGTTGGATGCAATGAGCAGATCATCAAAATAGAGGAATATGATGACTTGGCTTGCCTTTTGCATGCGCCCATAGACTGCATGGTCGGTTTCACTGCGCACAAAACCAAGCTCAGCCACCAGCTCATCCATCTTGTGGTACCATGCTCACGGTGCTTGCTTCAGGCCGTAGAGGGCCTTCACAAGCTTGCACACCAAATCCTCCTTTCCCTCCACAACATACCCTTCCGGCTGCTCCATGTACAAATCCTCCTCGAGGTCACCATTCATAAATGCCCATATCACATCCACTTGGTGCACCTCCCAGTCCATAGCAGCAGCAAGAGCAAGGATCGGTCGGATGGATGGGAACTTTGCAACAGGTTCAAATTTCTCATTGTAATCCACACCCTCATTCTGCGCATACCCCTTTGCAACAAGCCGTTCTTTGTACCTGAGCATGTTACCATCCGCACCACGCACCACGCTTGCGCCTGAAGATCCACCAGCACCCGATCACCTGGCTGCCATGTGGAGCTTTCTCAAGGACCTAGGTGCTATTCTTCATGAGCACACCATACTCTTTGGCTGCTGTGGCACGCCAATCTGCCGCCTCAGTGCTGCGCGTGGCTTCAGCGAATGTGGCTGGGTCATCGGGGACTGTAAGGAAGAGAAGCTCGAGGTCAGAGAACTCCTTTGGTGGTGGAACGGTGCACAGGTTCACCAGCTCTAGAGGCCTAAGCTTGCTTGCGAGGCGCTCGGATCGCCCCAGCGGCTCCACAGGACCATCTGCACCATGGTTGATGTGTGCAGACATCCGTGGCAGCTGCTTTTTGTTGCTTTGCTGATCATCCTCATCTGATTAGGCTGCTGGCTCTCTCTCCTTCTCAGCTCCTTCCACCTCCTTGTCATTTCCGCTATCACCGCCATCTTCCGCACCGCCCTCTTCTGCTCGTGGTTCTTCTCCGACTTCTGGTACGAATGCGGGAGCAAGTGGAACTGCAGACACAGGGATCCAATTCTAGCCCTTCACGTCCTCTTAAAAGACCACGTCACGGCTACAGATGATCTTGCAAGAAGTGAGGTTGTAGAGGTGGTATCCCATGGTGTCGTAGCCAAGGAAGGCCCCCTTCATCGATTTTGTGTCCAGCTCGTTCCAGTTACCAGCAGGCAGGTGCACGAATGCGCCACACCTGAAGACTTTCAGGTGCGTCACTATTGGCTTGCGTCCCGTCTATGCCTCCTCCAGTGTCATGAGTGGCACGGCACGCGTGGGACTCCGGTTTTTCAGGTACACGGTAGTGTTGACCACTTCCGCCCAAAAGGTTGGCGGGAGCTTTGCGTTTTGGAGCATGCTGCGAATATGCTCCATGAGTTTGCGGTTTGTGCGTTCAGCCACACCGTTCAGCTGCGGTATTCTTGGTAGGGTGACCTCGTGCCTGATCCGGTGATGCTTGAGGAAGGTGCGGAAGTCGTTGGAGGTGTACTCTCCTCCATCGTCCGTGCGAAGCACCTTCAACGGCCTGCCACTCTCATTCTGTGCAGCAGCAATCCACACCTTGAAAGCATCAAAACCAGGAAGGACACCCACGTCTTCCTCGACTTGTCATCAATGAATGTGACAAAGTACAACTTGTCGAACAAGGACTGAGAGGGCATGGGACCGCACAAATCAGAGTTATCAAGTGACAGAAGCTTAGCTTCCCCCTTCCCTTCCCCAGAAAAAGGAGCATGGGCTTGCTTCCCTTCAATGCAACTCTCACAAGCCGATGCACAAGGCTGCTTCACCCCCTTGAGCTAGAGGCCACGGACCATCTGCTGCATGGAGATGATGGCGCCAAAGCCGAGGTGACCAAGCAGGCGGTGCCACAGGGCGATGTCGTGTTTTCCCTCTCTCGTTGCCAACACTGAGTCGGCTTCCTTCTCCGATGCCACATAGAGATGGTAAAGTCAGTCCTCCTTGTCCGCTTTTGCAAGCATACAGCATGCACAGGCAGAAATGGTGCAGCCACCATTCTCAAAGTGAACCTGCATGCCTTCAGAGGTGAGAGATGAGATAGAGAGGAGGTTAGCTGCCAGCCCCGGAACATGGAGCACCCCCTTCACACGACGTTCCACGTGCTTACCCTCAACGGAAGCACCAAACACAATCTCACCCTCCCCAACCGCCATTGGCACATGATTGTCCCTCATATACACCTGACGAGGCTCAATGACGGTGTAGACAACAAACCACTCTCGACGACACATCATGTGTCACGTGGCTCCCAAGTCGATGATCCACAAAAAGGTGTTGTTTTTGGATTTTTGCAAGACTCGGATGGTTGTCACGAATCTACTCTCCCAATTTGCTACGTTTGTGGAAGCGTCGGACTGCTTTCTTCTTCCGGCATTCGCGCGCCCAATGGCCCGGCTTCTTGCAGTAGTGGCAGTTTCCCTTCTTCTTTCATCCTCCGCTATTGCTCCCAATTGGTGCAGTACCACCCCCATGACCAGAGTTGGTGATGAGAGTGACGTCAAGTCCAATTACGCCCTCCTCTCCCTTGTGCCTCTCCTCAAATTGCAGGCTCTCCTCCACATCGTTGAGGGAGAGCTTGTCGCCAAGCTGGTCCAGGGCAACAATGAGAGGAGTGTAGTTGCTAGGAAGGCCAGAGAGGATGGTTAGCATGAGCACACGTTCCTTGACAGGGTCCTCAATTGGAGAAAGCTGGTCGGCAAGAGAGTTCACCATGTTGATGTAGTTAATCATGGACTCGGACTCATCCATCTTAACAGTGTGAAAGCGACAACGCAGCTACATGTTCATGAGGATTGACTTGGATGCATAAGTGGATTCAAGATTTTTCCAAACCTCCTTAGACATGAGGATGCCACAGACAAAGAGTTGCTGCCGTTTTGGCGAGGTAGAGGTAGATGTTGGAGAGGGCGTGGTCACGCTTCTTGCAGTGGGTATAAGCTTCAAGAGGTGAGAGAGAGGACTAAGTTGGTCCCTCCTCACTCACATGGCTCCAGAGTCCCTTCTCCATCAGCACCATATTCATGTTTTTGTCCAGTTAAAGAAGTTCTTGCCTTCGCACTTGGCAACGTTGACGTCGGCCAAAACAGGAGCGGATGTCACCATGGTAGTGCAACGTTCAGCCTCCAGACGACTCTCTCACACAGCAGCATACAAGGAATGCCTCAAGGATGAGACAAAGCCTTGTTCTAGCTTTGATACCACTGATGGAAGCTGGGGCAGCCCTCCGGGAGGTGATCAGGCTCACCAAGAGCCGCCTAGGTAGGACCAACTGTTTGTGAGAGGGAGTTGCAGGTTGCACAGACAAAAATTAAGGAAGCAAATATAGAACTACGGATGACGTGAATGTTTTAATTGACTCTTGAGTGAAAATTTAATTTATCAAAGATTTCTAACAAGCCCTTGTATGCCTCAGTTGGCCTAGGGAGCAGTAAGATACACTCTGTCAAAGTCTACCCTCTAGCACACCCTCCTAACCTAGTGTGATGAGCGGCAGTCACCTTGTCACACATGAGAATTATGTTGCACACGACTTGGACGACCAAAAATCATGGTCTGCACCTTCCTTGAAGTTTCTTGGAGGTCCTCCAGCCCATTTTTCTCCTTGAAGGCCGCTCTCAGCCGTCCTGGCCAATAATCTTGCCGCCTTTTGAGCTCAAACTGCTCAGGTCATCACTTGAACCCGACCCATGACCTCCAAACTTTGGAAATCCATATATCACTCAAACGGACTCTGAATTGAGTTACAAAAAGTGCGTTGATACCTGTGAAACATCCTATATGAAATTTTCATTCCAGATGATTTTTATTGAGCAACCTATTTTTGTCACTTTTTGGCACCCTCACATCCATCACATTTGTCATGAGTAAGAGGACACTCCACCGTTGGTGATCCGAGTTCAATTTCAACAGGGTCCAAATGCACTATGTTCACAAAGGAATTACACAGGGTGACATCCTTGACCTAGATGAACTCCTCTTTGACTTCTGGGCAAGGAAAGGGTGCTCTGATAGGTACCTCCACTAGCCAAGCGTGCAAGGCATGGTGGATGGTTACACCAAGGGCTACTTTGACGGCTGTAGCATGAGCTCTAATGCTCCAAATTGGGTATTATTGGATGTGTTAGAAAGAATAGATCAAATAGAATAAGGATCTGATGTAATCCTCCTACTCTTGAGTGGATGGATCAACATTGTGTTTCCATTCAGTTCTCGTGAATGCGACAGGTTTTTCTTCCACTCCTAGTCCATGTTCCATATGCTCCACACTCCAAACTAGTGGTGCCCATTGTCTGCTCCAAACGTTGGTAGCAAGCATTAGTGAGAGCTAGGAATCTTTGAGGTTGCGTTTACACTGGGTAGGACCAACAAAGGGTCCTACATCTCCTACGTTCCTCTTACCATAGCCCGGAATGGCAACGACCATGCATATGAGCATCGGCACCGTCTTGAACTTCGTTGGGATGGGTTTCCATGTGGAGGTGTCAGTTTGAGGTTTATCTTGAAAAAATGGACCCCCTTGAGCTAATCAACGTTGAAGATACGCGCCTCCAAACACTGTTGCGCCGGAGGAAGTAGATAAGTTCAAGCAGCGCAACAAGAAGGCAATTACCTTATTGGTGTTTGCGCTTGCTCCAATACAATGTGCATAGGGTCAAGGATACATAGATGCCATGAAGGCTTGGAATAAATGTTGCTCCATCTACTAGTCGAACAACCTTGCTAACCAACTCTTTGCCTTCAATAGGCTCTTCGTCCTCTGAGCCAACGAAGGTGATAACATCAAGGAGATCATGCAAGAGATCGAGTCCCTTACCACCGAGTGCGTAGCCACTGGGTGGAAGATCGAACCTCAGCTACAAGCAGTGATCCTCCTGGCCTTGCCAGGCAATTGGAGTCCCAAGATCACCATCATTGGTGGCTTGCCCAGCAATGAGCTGAAATATCCCAAGGGGGCTGAGAATGTCTGCAATGAATGGATGTGATAGGGTGGGAGAGAGAGAGAGAGAGAGAGAGAGAGAGAGACCATCGAGTTTGGCCTATTCCGTCCAACCTCAAGGTGGAGGGGGAGGCAAGAAGGGGAAGGGTTCCAAGGTCGACACCAAGGTAGGTGAAAAGAAAGGGGATTGCTACCACTGTGGGAAAGAGGG
>SZWC01004094.1:110603-129227 GCA_023375785.1 Penium margaritaceum
GGTGAGTCTCCCTTTGCCGCATGCAATCTGCTTTCCACCTTGGTCTCTTAGTCCAACGAACGAAGCTGCCCTTACACTAGACTTTCATGATTCTTGCAGGTGACAGGACCTACACACCAGTTGGAGCGAAGGAGGTTCCGGTCGCGGCACTAGACGACAAGCGCCAAATCACGGCGCTAGTGACATCAACCATGGCTGGCGGCATGCTTCCTCTACAACTCATCTACGCCGGGAAAACAGAGAGGTGCCATCCAGACAACGCCAACGCTCGCCGTGGTGTTGAGGACCACCACTTTGCTTTCAATCACACCACCAACCATTGGGCCAATGCCCATACAACTAGAGAGTGGATCACGCACATTGTGCATCCATGGTTCAAGTGCGAGTGCGCACGTCTAGGAAGGAAGGTGGGGACGCAAAAGCTCATTCTCCTCCTTGATGCTTGGCGCCCCCACACTTCCAACGAGTTCCGTGACTACCTCAAAAACCATTACTCGTAAATCCGCTTGTTGTTCATACCGGCCGGCTGCACCTCTAAGGCGCAACCGGCCAATGTAGGCTTGCAGCGGCCATTCAAAGCTTCCATTGAGAGTGCGTACCATGAATGGCATGCGAATGAGGTACGCATGAGCCTTGAAGGTGGCAACAGTGGCAAGGTTGACCTAGGGCTAGCTAAAATGCGGAATCTGCGTTTGACCTGGGTGCTCCAGTCTTGGCTCTGCCTCAAGGGCAATGAGGAACTTGTGAAGCATGCATGGGAAGCGTGTAGGTTTGATCAGTGCCTGGATGCAGGTTTCCACGAAGCTGCGGCGGAGGAGGCCATTGCTGGAGACTCTGATCTGTTTCGCGAGCGGTTGGTTCCGGAGCCTGAGGAAATGTTTGCTCCGTAGATTCATTGTTAAACCTGCGTTGTCTTGAACCTGACATTTCTATTTTTTTGGGAACAATGTGCTGCAATGCTTTCCTTGTGGTCCCAAACTCAAACGTGAAAAAAAAATAAAAGTGAGAACAATGATTGGCGAAATGGCAGATTTGTCCCATAATTTCACAAGTGATTCACCCAATGGACAGATAGTCTCACCAGGAACTCATAGTCAAAATAGAAAAATTGTTTAAGGCGAATATGCCATTCAGTACGCTATGTGGTCAAGTTGACCATTGGTTTTGACGCATGAATTTAAAAGCCCTGGTTGAGCTCTTTCAAAAAGTAGTTCTAATTTTCTTTTTCTTTTCCATTCTGAAGCACAAAAAGGAGGAAAAACGACAGTTTTCCATGTCTTGGACGAAAATCACTAGGAAATGCTTCAACACAAGAAATTTAGCACCGACATTGCCTTTTTTTGTGAATTGACCTCAAAGTCTGGGGTATTTTTGAGACAACCCAGAAGGGCTGACCGTTAACAACCACGACATGGCTCATTGTGGGGTGTACATGTCGTTGAACCACCTAAGTTTTGTTTACGCAAAACGATAACAACAGCGTACGCCAAGTTGCAAAGCCACAATGGTGACGTCCATTGAGACAAATTCTTAAAGAAAAAAATACCGAACGTGTTGCAACCACTCAACGAATCTCCTACTTGTTGCAAGAATACAAAATGTGCAGACAGTACAAAACGAGTGTTGATTGCACGGTTACACGGACGTCGATCACATCATCCACGTAAGTGCCAATTGCACAACGGTCAACATCACAAGTTCTGGTTGCATAAATTTTGTCAGTGTCAAACACACCACTGAAAAAGTGCCAGTTGCACTTTAATCACCGATGCCAAAAGCATCCGTGATGCTAGTGCCGAACGCACTGCGCATGCTCTACGAAGATATGACCAAGATAAATGACGGTTCCGTATTCACGTGGATGTTTATCGCACCAAGAATGTTGGGTAAGCCACTTGTGAGTGGATCTTGACTAAACAAGGATGTGAGTGTGGATCACACTCAACACACACGCGATGGTGCAAATCCACGCTTGATGGTCAATTGACAAGTACCAGTTGCACCTAGAATAAGACCAACATAGAAAATGTAATTGTAGCATTCACGTGAGTGCCAAACGCATGATTACTATGATTTTGAATGCATGGCCAATGAGTGTGTCAGTCAAATCGTTGACATGAGTGCCGAATGCACTGTTGTCATAATTATCGATTGTATGATTGGCAAAACCTGCGGGTTGTAATTTTGTCATGGGTGCCGAATGCACCACTAATGCGAGTGCCGAACGCACTATGGCCATGAGCTCTGATTGGACTAGCCATGCTGGTTTTGATGGTACAACACATGTTATAAGATGCTGATTGTAATAACAACATGGGTGTCGATCGCACCCGTTGTATCAAGTGGCAAGAACTATCCAACTCGTTGCCTCATCAGACTAGCTTGCGATAGATCACTAGACAAATGCATACGATCTATGCGCGGATTGGTTCTATGGGCAAGTGCATCAAGCGCGTTATTGGAAACGCTAAAAACACATCGTTCGATGTTTGAAATCCTTCAAATGGAGAACCGACATGCATGGCTAGAAATAATCATAGACCGCTGTAGTAATCAGAGGTATGCCCGAACGGCGTAACAAAAACACAGCAATCTCGGTCGCCACCGACAGTGACGACCATTGGAAGTTAAAAACTTCACCCTGTCGATAGCACTATGAGAAGATACTTCGGAAAGAAGTACGAACCAAATTCTAGCAGATAAATGACATGTGTGCCGAGGACAAATTCCTCAAATGTGGACCACGCTAAAGGGGGATGAACTCCTCCGTATCCATAGATGGAACGTGCTACAAAGGCTCAGTCGAGTGAGCACCTATTCCAAGACATGCACGACTTGCATGAGGGCAGGAGGTGCCGGACACAACCCACTTCTCCATGGATCATGGAATGCGATTCACGCCAGTGTGCTTGAGCCAACTGAAATTGGATACACGGCATGCGTGGAAAACGTGCACGATATGCACCAAAGAAAACTTATTCACTAACTGTTGGTGCGTCAATCACAAAATTCAGTTATGGATAAGTTGGACAGACAAATGATCACAACGGTTTTGTGACAGATGAACAAGCTGACGATATCAGCTGATGTTTTGGATAAGAATAGTGACCAACAGGACACCAGACGCATGACGTGTGCTATAACAGTCGCACGTCTCATTGCGCTACAACATCCAAAGGCAAAAATGATCATTTCGTGTCTTAGCCCACTTCATGACTATGTCATGAGATGTTAAACAGACATGGTGTGTTAGCATGCCAACTCCAATCTCCGAGGATTGACATCACGTTGTCTGTACACAGTGTGTGCAAGATGCATCAGTACCTTTCGCAGGTTCTGTGCATCATTAGTCATGGCTGATACACACATTGGTCCATGATTGAGTGTGTCCAGGATGACATCCTTGAATCAATCATCAATGGCAAAACCATTGACATCGTATCACTCGGTTGAGTGATGGATACAAATCGTGCTACCAAACTGGTACGGACGATGAAAAGGTACATGAGTGTACTCACAACCCTGTTAACAAGACAAGGATTATTGTCAATGGGGGTTGTAAATGTGCTAGAGAGGGCGGAGACTCTTCGATGGGTCCTCAACGATTTGAGATGCCGTAGTGCGGTGGTCGAAGATCGCAAGAGTCAATTCTGGCGTATGACAAGATTGACCGAATGTCAAAAGTGAACAATTAATAAGGCAACACCTTCAGTTTATCATCACTTAGTGAGTGAACATGTCATGGACATTGATAGAAATAAGTACGTGAAACGATGTCAATGACATGAATTCATCCACAGTTCAGTGATAATCCATTCCAGAAAATCCATTCCAGAAAATCCATTCCAGAAAATCCATTCCAGAAAATCCATTCCAGAAAATCCATTCCAGAAAATCCATTCCAGAAAATCCATTCCAGAAAATCCATTCCAGAAAATCCATTCCAGAAAATCCATTCCAGAAACAGAATGAGCGACACTCACTTTTCTACTTATGGTGCTCCAGAGAACTATGAAGATCTCATAGATTTCTACAAACCAACTACGACATAGTTTGGATCACGTCAGAGTCTAGGTTTTGCGCTCGAAGCGTATGACCGTGGAGACGATCTATAAGCCGAGAGCTTTGAGCTAACACTGTGCTAGCACCTACATCTTCGTCGTCTGACCGACCACATAACGAGTCATAATGAACATTGAGGCAAAACAATGACCAGTGTCTCGTAACTAAATTTTGACATGAGGACTCTTCAAGATGGACCTTGAGAAAAGATATTTCTCATCAGATTCTTTCCATGTTTGGAGAAAGTCTCAAATTTAAGCGCATCGTGTCATGGTACACTAGTCGTGTACACCACGCTCTTCAAATATCATGTGGATGGATTCCGATCATACCAAAGGCATGGTATAGCACCGACCATCCAGTTTTTTTAAACAAAACCAATCTCCAAGAGAGATCATAATGACTACAGTGTAGTCGAACCATGCTCCACTGACGTGAAAGGTCATGGTGAAGTGACTCAAGCCCCTTGGTTTTTGGGATACATTAACGCATGCAAGTGCAATATGTTTTTGGATGTTGTTGCGGTAACATCCAGGATTGTGGTGGTTTGCCACATGTCTTTGATGAGGGCGATGTCCTCTACAAGTGCCTTGGATACGGCATATGAGAATTACTCTTCTAAGTAGAAGTACCAAATGTACACAATGGAAGACATTGAAGCAACACGGATTGTTGCAACTTGGCAAACACAATCCATTGACAGGTTCTCGAATGGAACCCTTGGACGCGAGTACATAATTGTAAATAGATTTATGAACTAGTTGTTCCAAGATTACTGGATGTGTTTCGGAAGTGTTTGATCACAATCACATGGAATAGATACCTGAAAGGTGTTCTTCCAACTTGTACTGTAATGATTGTGATCATGTTACACCCGTTTGGTGAATACCATCCGATGAACTTTTTTTTTTTGATAGAATCCATGATCGTTGAGATCGTTCATCTCGGCAAACCTCGTTCAAAAGTAGTGTGCTTTTGACAGGGACGTGAGCGGCAGTCTACGGTACCCATTTCAGACAAAAATGAGGAGATGATGGTTGAAACCAAGATCATCTAGGTCGGAGCATTGTCGTGTCTAACGACAGATGTTGACGACAATGGCGCATGCTAGACGAGCAATGCCGCCTCCTTCAAAGATAAGTGCAATCTTTGAAAGGAAAAACAAGTGTGCTCAGAAACCATGTCTCAGGACCTTGGTGCCTCCCAATCAAGATAAAGCTAGCATGCGAGTTGCATGGGCTTAGAAGAGCTTGGTTGAGTTCAGCCAACCAACCTAAAGGTGCTAAAAGAGGTCTAGTAGACCTATGCGTGGTCATGAACACGTGGTTACAAACCAAGAGGATTGATGTCCGTATCTTGGACGGTACCACCTCCATAACAACTCCTAGGAAGAGATCATGTCTGAACGACATGGGAAGTGTTGTGTGGACCTTGAAAGTTTTCACAAGGATGTCCAGTTTGTTAGTCGCAGGGAAGCTCCTTGCAAAGGGGGAGGAGGCGTCACCACATCAGCTTGCTAAACATGTACCACATGGAATGTGTGAAAATTCATCCTTTGTACTCTCGTCCAAACTGGAATGACATTCTTGGCAATGTACGTCCCAAAAAGCATCGACTATGCCATCGATACACACGTATGGTGAGTCTCCGGTGAAGACTCACCAACACTTGTGAAGAACTTACAAGGATTGTATGAGTATCATCCTAGCAAGAGCCAAGGGATCACGCGATCAACACTGGATGTTGTACGCAAATGATCATAATCATGAAAACCACATGTGTGTGGTTGACTCTGCGTGAACGTGACGCAACCATGTTGCGGATGACAGGAGTTCACATATGTGATCTTGCTTGCACTTCTTATTGCATGATTTACATCATGAATTACGTGATGATCAAACCTCCGTGAGCGAAGACGAACCGGGACGGTTCGAAGCAAAGGGGGAGGAATGTAGCATACGTACCATTCTGAAGTTTAAAACAGTTCATTAAGTCTTTATCAGGACTTCGGGTGATCGAGGTTCGGGTTTCAAGGAGCCAAAGCCCGGAAAAATATGATGGGCTAGAGTCTAGTTTGACTCTAGCCTGGAAAACATCTATGACTAGGTGAAAGGAGTGTCGCGATGGAAAACTTATCGTGTCACTCCTCCTCCACTCTTAGCTTGGCGCTAGGGTCCGGCTCCAACATGACAATGCTACATGGAACGATTAGGGTTAAGATGCATGTTTGCAAAAATGCCTATGACAACTATGTCCGTTTTTTGCGCGGTTCGTCTCAGCCAAAATGGTCGAGGCGACCATTTGCTCCTCCTCTCTGAATTGACTAATCCGAGGGCTTCCATTTTGGTCCTACAGTTAGTCGCAACACAGCCCATAGTTGTTAGAAATAGTCATTCGTAAAAGAGTTGCTGAAATTTGTATTTAATCTTTTATTAGTGACGCCATACCCACCCGTCGCGAATAAGTACACCATACCGGTATGGCGTACTAATTGACGACGTACAGGATACATCATGCTAATCGAAGAATGTCATGGTGTAGCGGAAGGGCCGGTTTGGCCCTCCCTCCTCGCTGAAGCAAGGAGTGGTTGCGCACCACCCCTCGCGTCAGCGAGGGCTGGCCGAAGGCCAGCACTTCGCTGGCCGCCGGCCAGCTGGCTGCCGGCCGGCTGGACGGCCGGCTGCCGGCCGGCTGGACGGCCGGCGGCCGGCCAAGTGACCAGCCGGCCACCAGTCGGCCAGCCGCCAGCCACCGATCGCGGCCTCAGCCCGATTGGCGGCTGAGGGGCCACGAGGGCCTTGAGGGCGAGGCCTCGTGGCCTCATGCCCTCGCCTCCCCCTTGCCCTCCTTGCAAGCGAGCAAGCAAGGACGAGGGATAGGAGGAGCGAGGGTGAGAGCGAGGAGCGAGGAGAGCGCACAAGAGGAGTCGGCGCTAAATCGCCGATTCTGCCTCGCACGCCACGATTTTGAACCGACACGTCAAAAATGAAACTCAAGTTCGTTTAGGACGAACTACGAGTTTTGAAACCGGAAAACTTGTGCGAACGGACGAGTTCAAGGTAAGAATCCTCGGTTTGGGTCTCAAAACCAGGGGTAAGGCTAAAAACAGAAATGGGCATCCAGAGACTCAGAACATTCGAGTCTCCCTGCTCTGGGTAAATGATGACGATTATCCCTCAGTCCTGCGAAGGGGGTAAACCCCTAACACGGACTGAGAATTTCATTCTTCAAACTCCGACGACGACTTCAGAGCACGAGCTGGAGACTCGATCCGTTACAATGGTTCGCAGAGTCAGACAACCCCCGCAACTAAGGATTCGACAGAAACGGTGGCTACGTCGTATATAAAACGCCACCGGCAGCTCCAAACAGTAGCAGAAACACCAGAAGGGACTACGGCATCTATACTTCACAGATTGAAGTGCCGTAAAGTGCGTTGGAGAGCTGGAAAAAAACTTTACTTGGAGGAGCCTCTTCTTTGAAGTCTCTCCTCACTTCTAGGGAGCTAGGAGGATTTTTTTGGGACGGGATGGGGATTTCCCACCCCCAAAAACCACCAAATCTTCCCCAAGTACAAGAATCCTTCCTCCCTCCCTCATCCATAACTTGGGGTAGCCCCTTTTTCCAAGATCAGGGACTCTCACGACCTGAGAGCACCATAAAAAGAAGGAGGGTGTCACTTTGAAGGATATTTACCTCACTCCAACGCCACCGGCTCAAGGGAGACACCGCCCAAGAATGCGAGAGGCATCAAGGAGCGTGAAGAGAAGGCCAAAGAAGACAAGAAGACAAGAGAAAGACAAGAAGATAGAAGAAAGAGTAGAAGACTTACCAAGAATTCTTAGAATTCCTCTTTGCACTCTTTGCTCTTGTTTTTTGAGTGACACTCACGTCTCTCGTCATTTCCTTGGCTTACAATTTTCTGTTTTCCTAGGTACTAGCCCTTTCCAATCGCCGTGAGTCACGGCTTAGGAAGTCTATTTTCAAAATACACGCCCATGTATTGACGTGGCGGCCTAGGAAAATAGAATCTAAACTAATAACTACCTCACCAATCGTGAGAGCGTGATTTTAAGAGGTGATTCCTCCTCAAAGTTGTGGGTGATCCTCACAACGATCTTCACGTGCTAGTTGCACGAGAGACGAGATGGCAAGTGCCGGACCGTCCAAGACCAACAAGGGCAAGGTGGTGACGACCTCACCACACGCCCTCGGGGGACTCCAAGTTTTGGGAGCAGCCGTTGCGAGCACAGTTGCCAAACCAAAGGCAAGCGTGCCGCCAAAGGCAACCGGCGTAATCCTCGGCGACACCGAGAAGCATGCAGATGCCATAAAAGTGCTATACGAGCACGTTGACGCATACGTGGACGACCCCTACGCGACGGACAACGCGTTCGAGGAGGACCACCCGGGCGTGGAACCCGACAAAGAGCACGACGCCGACGATGGCAAAGGCCACGAGGATCGTGCTTATCGCCATCGTCATGCGGCGAACGCGAGCCGATCGCTCGAGAATGGAAAGGCGCTCGCCGCATCGCCTGAAGCTCCCAACAACAACAAGGCTGTCATGAGAAACAAAGGCAGCGAAAGCAGCCGCACACGAATTTCTTGTAACAACGAGCCGAACGACATCGCCGCAAAGGCAATTCGCGATGACCGCTAAAGGCTAGCTGAGCTAGCTGCCGAGGCGGCGGCCCGACTCAAGATTATCACCAACAGTGGAGGTGCGGCACCACCCAGAGGAGTGGGGGTCGACCCTCCATCCTACGACGTGGCCGAGATGGAGCAGACCAATGCCCACTCGAGCGTCGTCGCTGACGACAGCCTCCTCTGGCAGGTGGGACTCTTTCGATGCGTGTACGCGAACCGTACCCTCCTGCAATGGGTAAAGGTACAAGGACAACACGAGGCCCTGGATGCTATCACCGATAATCTGACGACATTAGAGCTAAATTTCGCATTCGCCAACCTGTTGGCCCACGTTGGGCAGGCCATCATGGACCTCGACCGTGATTGCCAGCTGTAGCGCCTGGCCGCCCATGAGGCAAACCTACGATGTAATGACCTCGACAAGGCATTGCAGAGCGTGACCTAGATACGGATACAACACCAAGCGCAGCGCGTCTTAGCTGCTGATGCCACTACCGGTGGCAGCCACCACTTGCCTACCTCCACGACTTCAGGGCCGGTCATGAACACGTCCTTCCTCTACAATATGGAGATCTTCCAAAAGGGCGTGAAACTGAATGACTAGCTGAATCACATGGAGCACGTTCTACATGCCCACAAGGCTCCACTCAGCCAGTGGGACGACCTTGCCAAGACGTGCCTTGAAGACAAACTCTTCAAGTATGTGATCAAGGAGTGGACTGCACAGCAGTTGCACCTCGAGTGGCAGCCCATTCTCTGGGAGGCCTTCTGTGCGATTATGCATAAGAAGTTCACCCAGCGTGAGGAGGCACAACGTGCCTTCCACAAAATCAATGACTTCAGGCAGCTAGGTGGCTCGCTCAAAGCCTATTTCAGCGAGTTCACCGCACTCGTGGAGGAAGCCAAAAGCTTCACCGAGGGCAATGGAACTCAGACTTTCAAGTACCCAGAGCGCATGCTCTTGGAGTACTTGCGTGACAGTCTTGCCAGCGAGAAGCTAAAAGACAAGACCACCACAATGACAACCGGCCAGGCTTGGACAAGCGGGAGGGCATTGTGGGACTACATGAGTGAGGTGTATTTGGCAAACCCGAAGCACTACTCGGACGCATGGCCAAACGCGTGTGCATAACAAGGCCGCGACATGCGCATGGACGTTGTGGGGGCTGGAGGAACAGTCGGGCAGCGGGGTGGGGCCAAGGGAAAGCAGCTTGCAAACCCTCCAGTCAAGAAGACTGGCGGGTACAAGATCCCAAACCACAAGCACAGCCGCGACAATGACGATCTGCAGCCGGCGCATAAGCGTCGCAATACAGCATTCCGCGACGGACCCTGCCATAACTGTATGCAGCCTAGTCACTTTATGGCTCAGTGCCATGAGGCTGATGGTGGTGGACAAAAGCCTGCGGCGTTAGCCGCAGTAGCAACACCTCGTGGGGAGGGTGTAGCAAGAGGTCGCGGACAGGGCCGTGGACGTGGTCGCGGTCGCGACAATGGGCCTGGCCGTGGTAACGGACAAAGCTGTGGGACGGGTTTTCCCCACCCCTGAGTGACGTTAGTAGGGACCACTCAAGGGTAAAATTGGATCGCAAGTGTGGGTTCATGTTTTCAAACAAGGATGTTAAACAATTGGAGTTTTTTACGAGTTCAATTTTCTCTGTTGTTTCCTCCCCCCTCATTGAATCTCATTCTACACTTGCTGATCGATATTGTCCACTAAATCTTGCATCACCGGACGAGATGCATGACCGAACTTGCTTAGTGGAGGCGACACCGACCACCGTGCAAGAATTGTGTAACAATGTGATTGAATCAAACGCACTTAAAGCGATGAGTTCAATCACATTTGTGGTACCTTTAGTCAACGATTTTGACCCAGTGAATTTTGAAGGCTGGAAGGTCCTAGCCGAATTCACACATGCCCACAAGATGTGGACTAGAGTAGGTAAATCATGGGAGCTGCGGCGTCCGCCGTTTAGATTCCGTGTTTATCACAATCTCTGCTTGCCATTGTCGAGCCTGTTCACTCGGAAGAGTGGAGGCAACATGACGATGCCATTCAAAGGACACCTAGTTGGTACTCCCGTGAACGTACTTGCTGAAGCTGGAGGAGATGACTCCTTTGTTAACCTTGGCTTTACCCGACAGGTTGGCCTGAAGTACAAGCCATCGAATGGTGCAGTTGTCATCGGTGACAACCGTACGGTACACGTGATCGATACTTGTAAAGCAAAAATTTGTATTCAAGGGTACAAACAGAGTGTCATGTTGAATATACTCAACCTTCTTGACCTGTTTGATGTGGTGCTAGACCATCCTTGGCTCCGTGAAAATGAGAACAAACTGATGTGCTTTGAATCAAAGCATTTGATCCTCTGAGAAGGACGGTGTCGCTTTACGTTGATTCCAAGTACGGAAATGTCACCGACCCGACTCAAAGTCCATGCTAACTTGTCTATGATGCAGGTCAAGAGACGTATTCGACAAGGTTGTCGATACTTCTTGGCTCGACTACAGAAAGTGGAGGATGACGTGAAGGAAGACACGCCACAAGAGATCAAATCTCTATTGGTGGAGCTCTTGGATGCATTCCAAGACCCACCGTTTGGGCTTCCACCAGAAAGACACATGGGCCACACAATTCCACTGCAACCGGAGGCGACTCCTCCGTTCAGACCCATGTATTACCTTAAGCCAATAGAAAGGCGAGAGGCCGAATGCCAAACCAAAGACTGCCTTGCAAAAGGATGGATTGAGCCTAGTAGCTTGCCGTACGGTGTGCCGATCCTTTTTGTGAACAAAAAGGACGGTGGTTTACGCATGTGCGTGGATTACTGGGTGCTGAACAAGCTTACAGTGAAAAATCGATTCCCCTTACCGCGGATTGAGGAACTTTTGACCAAATCCAATGGGCAAATTTGTTTTTGTCCTTGGATTTGTCTCAAGGGTACCATCAAATCCGCATCACGGAAGATGATGCTCCCGAAACTGCGTTTCAAATGCACATGGGACACTATCAGTTCCGGGTGTTATGCTTTGGGCTAAGGAACGCCCAGGCAATCTTCCAAGGAGAAATGGACCAAACGTTCGCCAAGCAACTCGGTCAGTTTGTTTTGGTTTACCTAGACGACAACTTGGTTTTCTCTAAATCAATGGAAGAGCACATAGAATATCTACGTGAAGTCCTCGCAATCCTTCACGAACATAAGTTCTATGTGAAAGTGAGCAAGTTCAAGTTTGCACCAAATGAGCTCGAATACCTTAGCCACATCGTCGGCAAGGACAGCATCCGTTTCGGCCCACAAAAGGTACAAGTCGTTGTAGACTCATCACGCCCGGAAACTTTTGGGCAGATCAATGTTTCCTTGACCTTGCAAACTATTTTTAATGGTTTATGCAAGGGTATTCGACTCTGGTAGCACCGCTAACCAGGCTCACGCAAAAAGATGTACACTAGGAATGGACATCTAACTGCGCCAACGCTTTTCTCAAAGTCAAAGAGCTTCTATCTAGAGCACCCAACCTAGCTCTTCCGGATCCATTGCAACCGTGGAAGGTTCGATATCATGCGTCTGTAGTAAGACTCGGAGCCGTCCTCATGCAGAACGGTCACCCAGCTGGGTATGAGAGCCGGAAGCTCATCCCCGTGGAAATCTGGTACACGACTGGGGATCAAGAGCTCCGTGCGGTAGTATATGCTTTCAAGATGTGGCGTTGCTATCTCAAGGGTGCTCAAGGGGGTGTGATGGTCGTGACCGACCATAACCCATTGGTGTTTTTTCAAATTCAACCGAACCTGTCAAGACGACAGGCGCGTTGGAGCAAATACCTGAGCCGATTCTTGTTCACATGGGAATATCGGCCAGGACGCATCAACGTGGCCGATCCACTAAGCCGGCAGCCTGTGGAAATTAAAGCAACCACCGAGGTCAGTGGGTGTTTTATGGCCATTGCAATAGCAACAGTACAAACACCAGATCCGCCTACACCTCTGCGGTAACCACCATGAGAGATTATCCATTACAACAATTTTGTAAACAGGATCCGGATGGGATACTGTGTGGATTCTTGGTTTCAAGACTCTCGAAATTTGGACAAGTACGGATTGGTGGAGGCCCCAAGAATCTTTTGGCACGTAGAACAAGTTGTTGTGCCAAACTCGGGAGACCTTTGACAAAAGATTATCTCCTAGTTCCATGACCCGCCGGTTGTAGGTCATGTGAGACCTCGAAAGACCAGACACGCACTCTCGGACCACTATTGGTGGCCAGGATGGAGTGTCGATGTCCGTAAGTATTGCATGACATGCGACCCATGTCTTTGGAATAAGGCTAGTAACAAGAAGCTTGCTGGACTCCTCAAACAGCTTCCTATTCTTGGAACTCCATGGGAGTGCATCAGCATGGACTTCATTTTTGGTCTTCCTCACACGGCCCGTGGCCAAGATGTAACACTAGTGGTTGTGAATCTTCTGATGAAGATGACACACTTCATTCCTACAACCACTGATGTGAACGCAGAGGAGACCGTTTGTTTCTTCTTTGAGGGTGTCGTAAAGTACTAGAGCATGACGTTGCGCATTATCTCCGATCGAGATCAAACATTTGCTAGTAACTTCTGGCAAAAGATGTACAAGTACTTCAGCAGCGAGTCAAAAATGTTGACAGCGTTTCACCCTCAAACTGAATGACAAACAAAGCGCATGAACCGGTAGACGTTTTGCATGTACGTGGACCCTGCCATGAATGACTGGAATGGATTCCTACTACCAGCAGAGTTTGCGGTGAACAACTCGGTGAACAATTCTACACAGTTCACACTGTGTGTTGAACAGTGGTCGGCATCCAGTGGTGCCCTCTTCATTAGTGAAAAGTGGGAGTAAAAGAGGACAGTTTTCTTCTGTTCAAGCCTTTGCCGATCGCATAGACTACTTGTTATAGGAGGCAAATGGTCAACTTCAAGCTGCTCGACAACGACAAAAGGCATATGCTGACAAAAGTCACCGTGAGGTCTCATTTGACATCGGTGACAAAGTGTTGCTTAGCACTAGGATTCTTCGGCTGAAGTCGCCAGGGACACGAAAACTTCTACCGAAGTGGATTGGGCCATTTCCCATCGTTGCACGCATCGGGCCAGTGGCATACCCATTGCTGCTTCCGCCGAGAATGAAGATACATGACATGTTTCATGTGAGCCTCTTGGCTCCATACAAGGCAGAGGGAACCATTCAGCCACCACCAGCAGTCCTTGCTGCTGATGGCCAATACGAGGTTCTTTTCCTACTTCGGCATCAAGAGCGTACTCTCCGGTCATGGGTTGTTAGGGAATACCTTGTTCATTGGGCCGGGTGTGGACCTGAACATAACTCATGGGAGCCAGAATCTCGATTGCCGATAGGGTTGGTCAACGAGTATTGGAGCAAGCTGGCAGCTCGCACTGATCGACACATGATAGGGGGCACCACCCAAATGTAGAAGAAGTGAACAACATTCCCGTAGGGCGGCATTCATGGACGGCAACCATAGGAGGTTGGGGACGCCGAACATGGCTGTCGCGCGGACGCTCCAGCCTAAAGTGGGGAGGTCGCTAGCCATGCTGACCGACAAGCTGCAGCTTAGGTCCAAGTGCAAGGCACGTGCTCATGTTTAGCTGGTGGTTTAAATTATTTATTTTCTTTCACAATGTTGATGACTCACTAACTGAAAATCCTGTTGGTTGTTCATGAACCGAGACGGTTCATAAAAAGTGGGGACGAATGTAGCGGGAGGGCTGGTTCGGCCCTCACTCCTCGCTGAAGCGAGGGGTGGTTGAAGCAGTCACACCCTGTATCCCTTCCCTTAGCCCCTTGTGTAGCTCTTAACAGTGTGGAGAGAGACTGGAACAAGCGGCACTTCAAACGGAGGTGTGTGTGTCACGCACTTGTCAAAAACGTGAGAGTGATAGTAGGTCCTACGGGATGGAGCTCGTTAAGCGAGACCACCTGTCAGCCGACGAGAGGGAGCTTGTCGGCCCTCACCCAAAACACCAAGGCACAACTGCCATTGTGTCCTACATGCGCACAATCTCAGGTTTGACCTAACCTATGCCTGTCTGAAGTAACACAAGTTCACCGGTAGGACTAACATAGGTCACCGAGCCACTACAAGTCAAACACAAATATCCACACGACCAGTTTTAACGGTGACAATGTATGAGCAGGTGCAGCCATGGCGCAAGTGCACCCGGCGGCTGATCACAGCTGTTTGCCAGCTGCCGAGCTCGCGTCTGCTCCCCCAGTCTTCTGAGCCCGCCACCTCATCAGGAGTCTACAAGGCAATAGACGTGAGCCAAGAGGTCACAGTAAGCTTTGTGTACAACATCACTCCCCCATGACCACACGATGAACAGGATCACTGACGTAAGAGAATGAATGCAAGCAGCGNCCTGTCTGAAGTAACACAAGTTCACCGGTAGGACTAACATAGGTCACCGAGCCACTACAAGTCAAACACAAATATCCACACGACCAGTTTTAACGGTGACAATGTATGAGCAGGTGCAGCCATGGCGCAAGTGCACCCGGCGGCTGATCACAGCTGTTTTCCAGCTGCCGAGCTCGCGTCTGCTCCCCCAGTCTTCTGAGCCCGCCACCTCATCAGGAGTCTACAAGGCAATAGACGTGAGCCGAGAGGTCACAGTAAGCTTTGTGTACAACATCACTCCCCCATGACCATACGATGAACAGGATCACTGACGTAAGAGAATGAATGCAAGCAGCGGCACAAGCATAACGATGGTGAATGACAGCAGACCCAACTTAAGAGCAGAGGTCAATCCCACATAATGTACTGCCGCAATAAACTTTGTACGGCTGATGGCCTTTGTCAGAAAATCAGCCCGCTGCGAGTCGGTGCCGACCCACACGACCTGTATCTCACCTCGATCCACCAGATCTCGGATGTAATGGTACTTGACGTTGATGTGCTTCGTGCGTGCATGAAACACACCGGAGTTCTCCGTGATGGCCTTTGCGCTTTCGTTGTCACACCGGAGTACAACAGGGGATATGGAGTGTCGCAGTTCACGCAACAAGCGCACTAACCACACACTCTTGGTCGCGTCAGCACCCAAAGCTACATACTCTGCTTTGGCGGTGCCTTGTTTACCGCTGCGCCACAAGACAGTATTTCCTCCAATGAGGAAGATGTAGCTGGTGCGACTCTTGCCGTTTGGGCTCCACGTCCAGTGACTGTCTGTGTACCCGTCAAGGACCACAAAGGCCTGCCTACGGTAGTGAAGTCCGATCCGAGAGGTGGACACAACGTACTGGATACACCACTTGGCAGCCCCCAAAACCCACCTGCGTGGCGCCTGTGAGAACTACGTGAGCAGGTTGACGGTGAAGGCAATGTCCGGTTGTGTCGTCGTGGCCAGGTACATGAGCGAGCCAATGACTCGCAAGTACAGGGTCACGTCGACTAGCTCCCCCAGCTCTGCTGGATTAGTGACCTTCAAAGCATCCTGACCATCAAGGGTGATCGGGGTTTATGCCGTGCGCACGCCGCTCATCAGCTCGGCGAACCGCTCCCCCAGAGTGAGAGCGTACCGCTCCTGATGAACAAGGAGTGTCCAACGAGCGCAATCACTCATGATCTGCATACCCAGAAACACAGCTGCCTCTCCCAGGTCTTTCATTTTGAACGTCGACTGCAGCACTCCCTTGGCTGCTTCAACAGCCTTCAGATCAAGCAAAGCGATTAGAAGGTCGTCAACGTAGACCAAGATGGCAGTGAGTGGCGCTGGAGTCTGGGAAACAAAGAGCGATGGGTCCGCTACGCTCTGTGCATAGCCGGCTCGTAGGAGCGTGCCGGTGATCTCTTTGTTCTAGCTCTTGGGTGATTGCTTCAGGCCGTACAGTGCCTTCCACAATCGCCACATCCGGCCACTGTCATCCTCGAACCCTGGGGGCTGGGCCATGTAGATCTCTTCGTCTTGCTTCCCATGCAGAAACGCGTTGTTGACATCCATCTGGTTGAGTTCCCGGTTGTGTTGGACTACGTCGGACATCAGGCCCAAGGCCGTGGTCGTGCATCAAACCGGTGTGAAGGTATCGGTAAAGTCAATTCCCTCCACCTGAGAGAATCCCTTCGCAGTCAGTCGTGCTTTGTAGCGGCCGACCGTGTTGTCCGGCTTGAGCTTCTTCCGCAAGACCCACTTGGCCTGAACAGCCTTTTGTCCGCGCGGCAGGTCTATAAGGTCGTAAACCCCATGCTCATAGATGGCTACCAGCTCAGCCTCGCAGGCTGCACGCCAGAGGGCCGCATCGGGACCGGCCAGGGCCTGACGCAATATGCTGGGATCTGGCACCACTCCCACCACACCGGGGTCAGGGGCCGCAGTGGTTCCACTTTGCGTGGCCAAGGCATAGGCCACAGACGGGGGCCAACAGTGACGGTGGATTCTACGAGTCGACAGCAAGTCGTCACTCGTGAGCAAGGAGTGTGAGGCCTGTGTCACAACCTGGGTGCACTTTAGTGAGACCTTGCACGCAAAGCCCTAAGGCCATGGTGCCGGGGTCACCACTGCACACACTATGAGTAGGATGTGAGCGAAGACGTCCACCCTCACCTCGTCTGTAGGACTCTGGAGACGACACAGTTGGCACAGGGGGTGGACATGCATCCGGCATCGACACAACTTGCGACGTGTCAGGTGGTGCCGGTGTGTTGACTAGGGAGATGATGGAGGGTAATGACACCTGCGAGTCGACTGGTCGCGCTGGCGACGCAAGTGGTAGCGACATGGATGACACAGGGGTTGCTGTCGGTGACGCAGGTGTAGGTGACTTGGATGGCACCAAGGATTCAGTAGGTGAAGTAGGCACCGAGAAGGGAGGAGGGACTAACGCGATAGGAGACACAGGCGAGAGAGGCGGTGTGGGCAGCACAGGCGGGATGAGCATTGCAGGCGAGCCAGCTTGCATGTGGGACGGACCGGTAGCGCCAAGAGTGACCAGAACAACGGTATCGATTAGCACACCCCCCCTACGCGGGGTACTGCACCACACCCAGGGGAATGTGATTGCGAGGTGCCATTGACGAGCAGGTCACAGAAAGAGAGGTGCTCAAAGAAAAGCGTGTCTCGAGACTCGACAATGCGCCGCCGACTAGGGTCCCCGAAGCATTAAGCCTTGGAGCATGAAGCCATGCCCAGAAACACGCAGACTCAACCGCGAGGGGAGAACTTGGACCCCTGTTGTTCTGGTGTATACCAAACACAGGCAAGAGATCCCCATACACGCGCGAGCCAAAGGTCAGCACGACACCCGTACCATAGTTGGTACGAGGTGTGCGAGTTGGGGAGATCCATCCGCGGAGAAAGCATGGGCAGGCTTAGATCCGCGCACAGAACGCTGGCTCCCACGGACGCGGTTGAGCGAGGGGTAGCGCGGAGTCCAGGGGCGATGAGGACCAGGATGTCTACAGGAGTGCCGCCGCAGGTTAGCACAATCACCTGCGGCGGTTCCCCCAACTCAAGTGCTTGTGGCGGAGGGAGAAAGAGGCGCGAAGCGGTGGCGGGAATTCCGCGGTACAAGGAGAACAGGGACAAGCCGCAGCAAGACCCGCTATCACTGACAGGGCGCAGATAGGTCAGCGGAAGGGCCGAGCAATCAAGGGAGAGAACATCTAATCAGCATGAGTGCACCAATCACGGAGCAGCCCCTGGAGACGCACCGCGGAGGACAAAGATTCAAGGAAGAACACGAAGAACCGCGTACACGAGCCGCGGATGAAGAAAATGATCAATAGAGGATGTGCTATGTGGGTGGGTGGCTGAGGACGAGACCCGCGATGCGTAGCCGCACCGCGTGGAGTCCAAGTAGGAGGAAAATAGGATACTGTGAGAGGGATGAGACCGACGGCATGTAGAGAC
>SZWC01004094.1:144637-159734 GCA_023375785.1 Penium margaritaceum
CTTGCATGTATTCCTGAGCAGTACTCCGCATTCATGTACTTTATTAAATTCATCTAAGACATTCAACCACTCTCGTTGCTCTCCATCCTGCTGCTCCCGTGTTCTCCTTGGAGTCCTGTCCGCGAACTGCGGAATTGCGTGCGCGAGGAACCGAAAGTCCGAGTGACGTGAACTGCCGGCGGTGCCTTCACTTGCACACGTCCGCGGAACAAGGGTTCCGCGGAGAGGAGCTAGAAGCCACGCGGTGGCGGCTCTCGTGTGGCAAGGAGTGGACCGCGGAGTGTCATTCATCGGTGAGGTTTGTGCACCAAGATTCAGGTCTTCAGTCCGCAGAACTGCCAGTAGCTAGGGGTGGGGAACCTGTGATGCTGCTACCTATCTGAGTAGAGCTGTGGTAATAGTAAGAAGTGCATAATCCGCAGATTACGCAGAATCAAGCCTGTGCGGAGAAAGTTAGAGGCACGGCAAAATTGGGGGCATCAAGGGGGCTGTGAGGGATCCGGTTTGAGACCCATGTCATGTAAGCCATGCCCTCAAAAGCGAATGCCTCCGGCATGCCGCTATCCACCCGCATCGAGCGAACCGCTTCCTCCATGGTGCGGTTCCATCGCTCGAACACGCCATTCTGCTAGGGCGTGGCGGGGGCGAAGAGGTTGTGGAACACACCCACTTCAGCAAAGTATCGGTCCACGTCCCCCATGAACTCACCACCCCTATCAGAGCGGAAGTTCAGGAGATGATGACCGGACTGGCATTCCGCCATAACAAGCCACGTGCGCACGACAAGGGCAGTGTCGCTTTTCAAGTGCAGAATGAAAACCCAGCACATGCGCATGAAGTCATCGTGATTGTCGAGATGTATCGACCTCTGTCTTCCTAGAACTCCACGGGGAGGGGTCCCAAGTGATCAGAGTGAATCAACTCGAGGGGTTTGAAATCTCTTGAGTCGGAAAGAGGGTACGTGGCACTGTACATTTTACCTTGAGAGCACTACAAGCAGTCGGTTTTGGACGGTGCCTCAAAGGACGCTGCGTCAAGGCCGAGTGCGGGTCTGGTGCAAATCAGGCGGTCGACGGCATCTAGGTGGACATGGCACAGGCGCCTGTGCATTAGGCACTGGTGCTCAAGAGATAGTGTTCCCGTCACAAACACTCGTGCACAGGGGGAGGTGGGGAAAGATGTGGGACAGTCAGAGACATGGTACAAGTCGCCAACTGCCTTGCCACAGAGGACTACTTCAGCGGTAGCGCAAACAGAGACCGTGGCATCCTCACCAGTGAACGTGACACTGAGACCCATTCGCGTGCAAGCACGTGGAGACAGTAGGTTGAGTTCTAAATCAGGCACATACAGCACGTTGGAGATGTAAACCGGCCCTAACGGCCCATGGAATTGCACCACACCCTCACCCTGGACAGGCATTTCATGCCCAGCAGCCGTCCGCACAGACCGCACAGAGCCAACAGGTTCAAGCACAAGAAAATTACGGCAATGATCGTATGGTGGGTGGCACCTGAATCTAGAATACAGGTGGCATCCGTCACACGCTCTGGCGAGGTGACGTAACAGTTGCCGACAGTACAAGCAGTAGATAGGGGTTGCTCGATAGATGACTGCGTAGCTGTGAAGGCGACATGTGCTTGCGACTCATCAAGCCATGACAAGTCATCATGATCCATGCACACAGCGGCAAAGACAGTGGACAGAGACGCACTATCCCGTGGGATGAATGATTCCATAGACTCAACAACGCACTGTGTCCTGCCACCACCATCCCGATAGCACGGCACGGACTTGACAGAACTAATAGTGGGACCCTTCGGCTCAGTCAATGCACTCGCACCTCCCTGAGTGGTGAGTTGTAGGAGCTGGCAAAGTTTAGCGATGTCGCGGGCCTACGTCGCAAGCTACTGCTCCAAGGATGACAGGTCACCAGCATCGGCTGCGGTGTCATCCGCTGCTGATGTGGGTGGTGTGTCGGTCGCTGTAGTGGAATGCGCAGAGGCTCGCTCACGCCTCTCGAACGCCTTCTGTAGCCCTTGCGCGATCTTTGTCCAGTTCTTTGGGAGCTTGCACTCCGTGTAGCGAGGTACTCCTCCGTAGTTGTAGCACTCCCGCTGTCGCTTGTCGGTCAACTTTGGATTATCCTGTCCCTTGCCATTCTTACCACCCCGCCTGTTGTTCCAGGCGGGTTGAATTGCTGCAGCTGTGCCAGTTGCTGCTGCATTTGTCACCGTCGACTGCAACAACTGACGGGAGGTGGGAGGAATGGTGTGTGTGGCCTGGCCTACTATGACGGCTGCAGCTGTTGCGCCATGGCGGGCGTCATTTGCTACTCCCACACCTGCTACGTGGAGGACGTGCTTGATGGCCCATGACAGCAGCAGGCCTTTGTCGGCCATCTCCTGAAGACTTTGGAGGCTGAAATTGTCGAAGGTTTTTGCGTACTCGCGTCCAACACCAATCCGGATGGTGTTGAACGTCATGAGTTGACCCGGCCTATTTGTCCCAAGGGCCCTGTACATCCGCATCGCTCATCGGCAGTAGTCGGCGGGTGTTTCATGTGTACCCTGACGCAAGGAGTTGAAGTCTGCGATACGCTCTGATGTGGTTGCCATGGTCGCGCCCTCAAAAGGTGTGATTGCGAGGTTCCAGGCGCCACGTGGGTCAGTTCCATTGCCGGTACGTGGATCACCAAGGAAAGGTTCAAAGTCGAGGGTGTACTCCTCTAGGACAGCCTTGAGGAGACCGTAGGCTGTGCGCGCGGTGATCGTTGTCTGCTGAGGGTCTGTAGTATGGTACGGACTTGTGCACTGACTGCCCACATGTGGAATCGCAGCTCCCATATGGCGTAACTTTCCTTGTGCCGGAAGACAGGTGGATCTNCCAGGCGCCACGTGGGTCAGTTCCATTGCCGGTACGTGGATCACCAAGGAAAGGTTCAAAGTCGAGGGTGTACTCCTCTAGGACAGCCTTGAGGAGACCGTAGGCTGTGCGCGCGGTGATCGTTGTCTGCTGAGGGTCTGTAGTATGGTACGGACTTGTGCACTGACTGCCCACATGTGGAATCGCAGCTCCCATATGGCGTAACTTTCCTTGTGCCGGAAGACAGGTGGATCTGTCTTGAACCACTTTGGGGGCTTGGTGGTCGGCGAAGCTGTCGAGGCAGCTTGTTTGAGGGAAGCAGACAAGGGGTCTTCCTTAAGTCCCAGGCTCAGGCGCAGCATCTTGTCCTCTAATGAGGCCAGGTCTGTGGTTTCCCTGAGCATGTTGCTTGGACCTGCTACACCGCTCGATGCAGTTTTACGCGCCAGGCAGGTCTGATGCTGCTTCTCTAGTTGTGCGAGGCGCAGGCGTAGCATACCTTCCTCGTCACTGGTGTCAGAGCCCGACTCAGGGAGATTCTCGGATGGCTCAGTATCGAACGCTCCTGGAGCCGCGTCAACGTCGGCGGCAACCGCACTCTCGATGGTCATTTTGCCCTCGCGCACGGCATCGCCGAGGAGCTTCTGTTGACTCTCTTGCTGTTGTTACGACTGCTGCTGGTGCTGTGGCTACTGCAATTGCTGAGGCTGTTGCTGCTGCTACTGCTGCTGCTGCTACTGCTGCTGTGGCTGAAATGCATCCTAAAAAAGCTTGAACAGATGTGCCATCTGTTTGGCCGTCTGTTCAGCCTGCTGAGCCTACTGCTCTCGCAGCTCGCGCAGACCACGTGCCAGTGCGCCTGGGCTAGATGGGGATTCGTCCTGCATCGTGCCCGGTGTGCCGCCCGTCACGCTGGTGGCGGCAACGCCAGCATCCGTAGTGGAGCTAGTGCTGCTGACTCTGGCAGGTGGGTCCTTCGGCATGCCGACAACTGGGGGGTCGCACGCGTATACCACTGCCGCTTGCAAAGCCGTTGGATGAGACCTGCTGCCAAAAAACCTCGGCAGCGTTTACCCCGTCCCAGTGGGCGTGGGTTCAATGTAGAGGCCTTTTCAGCCTGAAAATTGCCAATGGAGCCCCTCCCATTGCCGAAGAATTTTTCGGCAGCGTTTCCCCTGCCCCAGTGGGCGTGGGAAAACTGGTAAGGGTTGTTTTCAGCCTAGAAATCGTCTATGGAGCCCCCCCACGCCGCCAAAAAAAGTTCGACAGCGTTTCTCCCGCCCCAGTGGGCGTGGGAAATCAGGGAGGGGCTTTGGCTGTCGGAAGTGTGTACATGAACCACCCCCACCCAACCCAGGATTAGAGGGGAGCCCAACCAGCAAGGGGAAGGGAAGACCAAACCAGGTAAGACGACAAAGCGCCGTCACTTCCACCACCAGCAATGCTGCTGCTGCTGCTCCGTTGGCAAGGGAGTGGGGTCGCTATTGTCGCTAGGTTGCACCTGCAGTTGCTGCGGCTGCTGTGCAATGTCGCAGCCACCGGCGGCCGCAGCTGCTCGCTGTTACACGGTGCCCTTGCTGCGGCCACTGCCTCACGCGGCTGCAGCCATTGCTGCGGCTGCGCAGTAGTCACTGTGACTGCGCGCAATGCTGCAGCTGCTGATTGTGGCTGCTCCTTGCTGTAGCACAATGCCGAGGATGCTGTAGCTGCTTCGCAATGCTGTGACTGCTGGTAGCTACTGCTGCGGGTGCTGCTTGCTTCTGTTGCTTGGCCGTCACTGCGAGTGCTGCTCGCTGCTACACCTGTCGGCGGCCGCTGCCGCCTGTTGTATTGCAGCCCTGTCACTGCCGTCACTGCTACGAGCAGCCGCCACCGCGGCTGCTGCCTTCGAGCGGCTGTTGCTGCCGCTTCTGCAACGTGCAGGTGCTGTTCAGCTCCGCCGTCAAAGCAGTTGCTGTCCAGCGGGCCCTCCCAGGACCGCGCTGCGCTCCTCTCGTGCTACGCAGCGAGCTTGGCTCGTCTTGCTCTGATACCAAAACAAACACACCCCGTACCCTTCCCTTAGTCCCTTGTGTAGCTCTTAACAGTGTGAAGAGACTGGAACAAGTGGCACTTCAAACGGAGGTGTGTGTGTCACGTACTTGTCAAAAACGTGAGAGTGAGAGTAGGTCCTACGGGTTGGAGCTCGTTACGCGAGCCCACCCGTCGGCCAACGAGAGGGGGCCCGTTGGCCCTCACCCAAAACATCAAGACACAACTGCCGTTGTGTCCTACATACGCACAATTTGATTTTTGACCTAACCTATGCCTGTCTGAAGCAACAAAAGTTCACCGATAGGACTAACATAGGTCACCGAGCCACTGGAAGTCAAACACAAATATCCACAAGACCAGTTTTAACGGTGACAATGTATGAGCAGGTGCAGCCATGGGGCAATTTCACCCGGCGGCTGATCACAGCTCTTCGCCAGCCACCGAGCTTGCGTCTGCTCCCCCAGCCAGGAGTTTGCAAGGAAATAGACTTGAGCCGAGAGGTCACAGTAAGTGTAGGCTGCTGCGCTAGACAAGTAAGCAGCAGCTGGGGTGAGGCTTGGAAGACACCAAGAGAGCAATAGTGTTAACGTGGAAGTTTAGACGCGTGTTAGTGACAAAAACGACGGGTAACAGGCAATGAGGTGGTAGCCGTCAGGTGGGGGGGAGCGAGCGAGCGAGCAGCGAGCTCGATCTCGCACGCTATCTCCCAAGTTCACTAAACTGAACTGAACTACCCACTAAAAGTTGCAACCAGTCAACTAGGTCACTGGAGGGAAGACAGGCCAAAGAATAGGCCAGAGTATGAACCCGACGCAAATGTGTGTGCACAAATGCACACCAGCCAGAGACACGTGAGATTTGATGCCTGGTTGATGCCCGGCTGTGAGACTCGCTGTGAAGTCATGCCACCATGGCGTAGCAGCCAGCAGGGGTTGCCTCTCTCCAGTTAGTCACCTGCGTCAGTGAGGTGCAACGAGGCCAGAGGTCACCGTGTGGTACTGACACAAACCCAACACTCCCCCATGACCCACGGCCGACTTGCACAATGGCACAACAGGCACTACACCGACGTCACGAGAAGTGACACAACACAAGACTGTACACAGGAACTGGCACAACAGATCAACCAGGAGGATCACGAGGACACAACAGACCAACAGTGTGAATTGCTGCCTTGAAGACATTGCTGCTAAGTGCCTTTGTGAGGAAGTCTGCACGTTGCTGTCGGGTGTCGACCCACACAATCTGAACATCGCCTGCAGCTACACGCTCACGCACAAAATGATGTTCCACATTGATATGCTTTGTGCGAGTGTGATGCATGCCATCATGCTCAGCAATAGCCTTTGTGCTTTGGTTATCGCAACGCAAGGTGATGCAGCAAATGGGAACACGCAATTGCTGCAACAAACGACACAACCAGACACTTTCACAGGTTCCAGCACCAAGGGCAACATACTCTGCCTCACTAGAGCTGCGTGCAACACAACCTTGCTTGCCACTTTTCCAGGAGATCGCAGTCCCACCAACAAGGAAGACATAGCCATGCGACTGCGTGCATCCGTGTCATGCGCCCAATCACTGTCAGTGTACCCATCAACGACCACTGACGGCTACGCCCGGTAACACAGACCAACTCGGGCAGTGGAGAGCGCATACCGCACAACACGTAGTGCGGCTTCCATGTGCCGTGCACGTGGCGACTGTGAGAACTGCGCAAGTAAGTTGACAACGAAGGCTACGTCTGCTCTGGTGGTGGTGGCAAGGTACATGAGAGACCCTATGACTCGCAGGTAGTCGGTCACGTCCACCGTCTCCCCCAGTTTCGACACGTCCAGAGTTTTCAACAACCTCTGCCCGGCGGGTGTCATCGGTGTTGAGGCAGTGGGGACAGAATCAAGCAGGGAGGCAAAGCGCTCCCCCAGGCTCCTGACGTACGCGGCCTGGTGGACGTGCAGAACGCGGCGAGCACGGTCACGCTCAAGCTCCATACCAAGAAACACGCGAGCTGGACCCAAGTCCTTCATCTTGTACGTGGACTGTAGCAGGGACTTCACAGTTGACACAGCTTCACGACTCGGGGACGCAATAAGCAGGTCATCGACGTACACGAGGATGGCAGCAAAGAGGGACATACGCGCCGACCGTGGAGTAACAAAGAGGGAGGGATCCACCGTGCTCCGGCGATATCCTCCCTTCTCTAGGGTGGAGGTGATCTCCTGGTTCCAGCACCGTGGTGACTGCTTGGGGCCATAGAGGGCCTTTCGCAGTCTCCAAACTCGATTGGTGTCGTCAGAGAACCCTGGAGGCTGCACCATGTAAATCTCCTCATCCAGCCGACCGTGCAAAAAGGCATTGTTTACATCCATCTGCTCGAGCTCCCAGTTGTGGTGTGCGACAAGGCTCAGGAGGGCTCGAGCTGTGGTGTAGCGTCCGACGGGAGCAAAAGTCTCGTCAAAGTCAACGCCGGGGACTTGGGAAAACCCCTTCGCCGTAAGTCGAGCCTTGTACTTGTCGAGCTCGCCATTAGGCTTGTACTTACGACGGAAGACCCAGCGGGCATCGATCGCCTTGCGGTCTGGTGGGAGATCGACCAGCTCGTATACGGCGTGGTCATCCAGGGCTCTCAGCTCGTCCCGCATGGCAGCCTCCCACTGTTGGGAGTCGGGTGCTACCCGTGCCTGGCGAACAGTGGTCGGGTCAGGCGATGGCGGTGGGGCGACGACCGTTGCATTGCACTCGGCAATGCTCCCAAGGATGGCGGTCTTGAGCGCACGCTCGTGCTCCGATGTGAGCAGTGTGTACCCAAGAACAGAGTTGGGATGCACAACTCCTATGGCTAGGCCCAGGGCGTCCATACCAGTAGGCATCGCTGGGAGCTGTCCAGACGAGGTCTGCGAAGGTTGAACAGAGG
Source organism: Penium margaritaceum (assembly GCA_023375785.1). Taxonomy (NCBI): domain Eukaryota; kingdom Viridiplantae; phylum Streptophyta; class Zygnematophyceae; order Desmidiales; family Peniaceae; genus Penium; species Penium margaritaceum. The sequence goes on from SZWC01004094.1 coordinate 152,451, forward strand.
ACGCTGCAGAACCAGAGGAGCGAGAGGGAAGCGCACGCAGGCGGCCGCCACGAACAAAAGGTTCGATGGGGGCACGGCGTGGAGGAGCACTGAGTGGACTGAATACGACTGGAGTGAGTGGACTGGATGGGGACGCAGCGGAATGTGCCGGAGAGAAGGACTCAGCAGATGGGGACTCAGGTGAGGACACCACAGGGGATGACGGAGCTCCAAGCAAGCTAGACGACACCGACGGGGGGGAGTCAGAGGATGGTGGAGTCACAGTGCCGGCCGTTGGAGAACGCTCCGAGGGTGAAGGCTGCTGAGACGGGATAGCAGCAGAGACGGCAGGGGCAGACGGGACTACCGGGCCGACATCCCCCCACAACCGAGAGAGCGGAAGCAGGGAGGCAGCGGACGAGTGACGATCGAGGTCACGGAGAAACACGGACTCGAAGAACAAGGCACCGCGGGACTCAACGACGCGCTGGCGCTCTGAGTCCCAGAAGCGCCAGGCTTTCGACTGGGAGGAAACGCCCAAGAATGGGCAGAGACGTCCACGCGGGGAGAGTTTCCTGTCGCGGAGATCTTCTGGGAGCCAGACAGACGCAATGCTACCCCAGACGCGAGCCAGGCGGAGGTCAGCACGAGAGCCGTACCAGCGCTCAAAGGGCGTAACGGTGCAGGGAAGAGGACCGTGAGGGACACGATTCCACACCCAGGTCATATAGCTCATGGCCTCAAAGACAAAGAGAGGGGAGAGCCCAGACTCAGACAGAAGCGTGCGGACGCCATCGGCAAGGATCCGATTCCAACGCTCAGAAACTCCGTTTTGCTGAGGTGTGTAAGGAGCTGAAGTCTCCAGACACACCCCTTGGGACTCAAGAAATCGAGTGGTGGGCCGAAGGAACTCACCGCCACGATCACTGCGAAAGATGCGCAGTGAACGCTGACATGCACGTTCAGCCTGAACGAGCCACGACGCGAGGACAGAAGCAGCATCACTCTTCTGACGAAGAGCGAAGATCCAACAAAAACGGGAAAAATCGTCAGTAAGGCACAGGACGTAACGCCCGACCCCCCCAAGAAAGTCATGGGGAAGAGGTCCCATGACGTCGGCATGAACAAGATCGAGAGGGTGAGCGGACTGGGAGTCCCAAGAGGCAAAGGGCGAACGATGCATCTTGCCTTGGGCACAGTCCAGGCAATCAGAAGGGCATGGCGCGGAGAAGGTGGAAGGGGACAAGCCAACAGTAGGTTGAAGGCGAAGCATACTATTGATGGCATCAGTGTGCACATGGCCAAGACGGCGATGCAAGAGCTGGATATCAGCTGGAGAAAGGGAAGGCGCGACGTGAGCAAGGGACAAGCCAACAGCGGGTACAGAGGGGGCATGAAGGGGAACACGATACAGCTTGGCACACTTAACCCCCCGCAAGACGACGCGACCAGAAGAGCGAAGACGGACAGTGCCCACACCCTGACTAGCGGAAAAATCCATGCCCTGATCGTTGAGGGACGTCACTGACAGCAGGCTGAGTTCCAACGAAGGCACGAACAGAACGTCAGGCAGAGACAGCACGCCACCGGGGCCGACAAAACGGACAACACCAACGCCTTGGACGGGAAGGAGCTGGCCGGAACCAGTGCGCACAAAGCGAACGGAGCCGATAGGACCCAAGGAGACAAAAGCGGACCAAACAGAGGTCATGTGATGGGTGGCTCCGGAGTCGAGGACCCAGAAGCCACCAGAGACACGGACATTGGGAAGGACGCCACAGGTGGCAACAATGCCGACGGAGGGCGGGGATGAGTCACAGGCAGCAAGACAACGAGGGAGAACAACAGACTGCCAGTGCTCGACCCAAGGAACAGACGAGGACGGCAACCCAAGAACGTGACCGGGGGGGTCCCCACGAAGGATGGTGTCAGTCTGACAAGCAAGACCTCTGGCCAATGAAGCCACACTCTCACCTCCCTGATCACGAAGGTGAAGACGCTGGAGGAGAGACTGCTCCAGTTGGCGCTCGCTGTCGATGGAGAGTGCAGACGATGGAGTAGGCACGCTCGAGGGAGAGGCGAACCACAAAGGAGGGACGTAGGCCGAGGAAGGTGGGCCCGCAAAAGCGGGCGCTCCATAGGGCGGCTGCCAGCCCCAAGGGTAGAGAACAGGCGGATGGACGTCGGCGACACCGGTGGTGGAGTAGGCCTAAACTAGGGAGGGACTAGCAGACGAAGTAGAGCTGGAGCTGGAGCTGGAGCTAACGCCGGGAGAAGAAGAGGAGGGCCCGCTGGTGCACGCCCAGTGAGCACGCATTGCGCGTGCGAGGCGGACGTCGTCAGGGGGTGCAGGGCACTTGCGAGCGGAGTGCTCAGAGGAGCCACAGTTCTAGCACACCACCTCACCAGGAACACGAGACGGCGCAGCAGATTTGCTCTTCCCTTTGCCTTGCCCACGACCGCGTCCACGTCCACGACCCTGGGAGGCAAGAGCCGTGGCCGTAGAGGTAGAGGAGGAAGAAGAAGGCGATGGAGACGAGGCCGATGGAGCAGCGGAGGAAGAAGTGGAGGTGGCGATGGAGACGGCGACCACTCCTGCGACTGCAGTGCGATGAAGGCGCTTGTTTTAGAGGCTCGTCCACCACACTGCAAGCCTATCAGCGACAAAGTCCCAGAGGGCACCAACGCCTGGAGGGGAATCGGGTGGAACAGGCTGGGAGGCAAGACGCTGCAGCTACTTTGACATCACGGAGAAGGTCGGACGGCTCGGGGATTAACCCGTTGACCATGGTGTGCACAGCTGACAACTGACCTGGTGCGGCCTTATCAAGTTCGCGAAGCAGCTTGAGCCCGCGTACCCAATAGGCGTCGACCGACTCGTCCGCTCGCATTAAGAGCGTGTTGAACTGAACGGTGAGAGCACTTTGTGCCGCCTGACCTGTGATTGTCGTGCGCAAATGAAGCATGGTGTACGCACCGACTGGGTCAGCCAGACGTTGAACAGCGGGGTTAGCATTGTAGGTGCCAACCTCGTCGACGAGTGTCTCAGGGGCAGCAGCAATGAGGGCACGGACAGCGCGAGCAGACTCGTCAGTGACAGGGGTGAAGGAAGGTGTGGCAGGGAAGTAGTATTCCCAAAGACGTTCTCCCTGGCCCCATGCACTAAACCGGGTCTCCCAGGAAGAGAAAGCAAGTCCAGTAGAAAAGACAGGAGGCTGGGAGAAGAAGTCATGCTGGCGGGAGACTGCGACAGGAGAGACAGCAGATGGGGTGACAGCAGGGTTAGAGACAGCAGAGTTAGCACCAGGTGGGGTGGAAGAGACACCGGCACAGGCGCCAGCAGAGGAGCCAGCGGGCAGGACAGAGGTAGCAGGCAGCCGCTTGAGCACAAGCGCAGCCACCTCATCTGCGAAGGCAACGCGGTTGTCATTCGCGACTTTGAGACGCTCTTCAGCATCACGCTGAGCATCGCGAGCGAGGGCCAGCTGGCGCTAAAGGTCTGCTATGACCGACTCGTCGTCACCAGGCATGGTGACGACTAATGGGCCCTGCCGAGAACATTTCGACAGAGTTTCCCCCGCCCCAGTGGGCGTGGGCAAACTGGGAATGCCTTAGGCACGATGAATATGTGCTCCAAGACAGCCCGACCCAAATCACACAGACAAGCCACCGCAGAGAAAAGAGACAGAGGACGGGAGAAGAGAAGGCATACAAGGAGACCTCACAAGGCGTGTGAGGGGCTGCGCAAAAGAGCAAGAACAGGCGGGACAATAGAAGCAGCTGCAGCGGAGAGCATAGAGACGCAAGATGCAACCGGCACAATCAGTGCCAGGCAGCCTGTGGTGAAGGCGGCGCCAACGGTAGGAAGGATCGCCGCTGCAACGACGGCCGCCGTGACGAGTGTGGTGATGTCAGAGGGTGCAGATGCGGATGCTGCAACAACGACGGCTGTGGAGGTGCGAATGGCCGTAGCTGCAGCGGATACGGCAGAAGCTGCAGAAGCTGTTGCAGAGGCCACAGATGATGCAGCTGCCGCTAGCTGTGTCCCAATGTTAGCCGCTGCCGCAGCCAACGGTCCAGCTACAACGGCCGCCTCAGTGTAGGACTCAGCGGCGCGGCCAGCTGACGTTGATGCAGGGGCACGTGCTGCTCTAGCTGCGGCGGCAAAGGTGGCAGCAGCTGCAGCTGCCGCGTCTATAACGGCAGACGCGGTACGTGTGAAGGTGCGAGCGAGCTCTAGCGCGTCCTGATGCCAAGTTGAGTGCGGCAACGCAGCAGCGGTGTCGTGCGGCTATTGAATCCCTCGAGAGGCACCAGGGGGAGGGAGGGCTTACCGAGCATTGTAGTGCCGAGCTCTCCCCTGAGTCGCCACCGAGATCCTCCCTGTGTGCCAGCGTGACGGCGACCACCACCAGACGGTGGTGCGGAGACTACTACAAGGTTGCAGTGCCGATTTTCCACAATGCCGCTTGCTGCTCCTGTCACGTTGGTTATGCGGCTGTTGTGGTGCAGGTATTTGTTGCAGCTGCTGCTGCTGCTGCCGTGCTGCTGCTCAGCTGCTGCTGAGCTGCTGCTGAGCTATTTGCTGAGCAGCTGCTGATCTGCTGCTGAGCTGCTGCTGAGTTATTTGCAAGCAGCTGCTGAGCTGCTGATGAGGTGATCTTACGCTGCTGCTAAGATGCTGGTGCGAAGCTACTGAGTTGATGCTAAGCTGCTGCTGAGCAGTTTGTTGAGCAGCTACTGATCTACTGCTGAGCTGTTGCTGAGCTGCTGCTGAGTTGCTGCTGAGGTGATGCTACGCTGCTGCTAAGATGCTGCTGCGAAGCTGCTGAGGTGCTGCTCAGCTGCTGTTGAGTAGTTTGCTCCTAAGATGCTGCTACGAAGCTGCTAAGGTACTGCTCAACTGCTGCTGATCTGCTGCTAAGATGCTGCTGCTAAGCTGCCGCTGAGCTGTTTGCTGAGCTGCTGTTGAGTTGCTGCTGAGCTAATGCTGCGTTGCTGCTAAAATGCTGCTGCGAAGCTGCTGTTGAGCTTTTGATGAGGTGCTGCTGCTGGGCTGTTGCTGCGGAGCTGAGGAGCTAGATCCACTGCTGCTGGGATGCTGCGAGGCTGCTGCTGCTGAGCTGCGGAAGCTGAGCCGTTGTTCACGTTGTAGCTGCTGCAAATACTGCTAGGAGACGGCAACAGACCCCCCCACGCTGCCGAAAACTTTTCGGCACCGTTTCCCCCGCCCTAGTGGGCGTGGGAAATATGGGAAGGCCGTGGGAACACTTGTAGGAACCTGTTCCAACCCCACCCAACCCAGGAATAGAGGGGAGCCCAACAAGCAAGAGGAGGGGAAGAGCAAAGAGCCCCGACGGCAGAATGCCGTCACTCGCTGCTGCTGAGGCTACAGCAGTCAGCTGCTGTTGTGCTGGTAGATTGTGATGGCGGGGTGGATGCGCGACGCCAAGAGTGGCCGTCACGGGTTTGGCCCAGGATACGTGGGCAGCAGATCGATCCGCTGCCCGTCTTCCACGCAAACTGCTCTGATACCAGTAGGCTGCTACGCTAGACAAGTAAGCAGCAGCTGGGGTGAGGCTTGGAAGACACCAAGAGAGCAATAGTGTTAACGTAGAAGTTTAGACGCGGGTTAGTGAGAAAACGACGGGTAACAGGCAATGAGGTGGTAGCCGTCAGGTGGGGGGGAGCGAGCGAGCGAGCAGCGAGCTCGATCTCGCACGCTCTCTCCCAAGTTCACTAAACTGAACTAAACTACCCACTAAAAGTTGCAACCTGTCAACTAGGTCACTGGAGGGAAGACATGCCAAAGAATAAGCCAGAGTATGAACCCGACGCAAATGTGTGTGCACAAATGCACACCAGCCAGAGACACGTGAGATTTGATGCCTGGTTGATGCCCGGCTGTGAGACTCGCTGTGAAGTCATGCCACCATGGCGNAACTACCCACTAAAAGTTGCAACCTGTCAACTAGGTCACTGGAGGGAAGACAGGCCAAAGAATAGGCCAGAGTATGAACCCGACGCAAATGTGTGTGCACAAATGCACACCAGCCAGAGACACGTGAGATTTGATGCCTGGTTGATGCCCGGCTGTGAGACTCGCTGTGAAGTCATGCCACCATGGCGTAGCAGCCAGCAGGGGTTGCCTCTCTCCAGTTAGTCACCTGCGTCAGTGAGGTGAGTGTGCAACGAGGCCAGAGGTCACCATGTGGTACTGACACAAACCCAACAGTAAGTTGTATGTACAATATTAGGTTGCGCACCACCCCTCCCGTTAGCGAGGGGTGGCCGACGGCCAGCACTTCGCTCGCCGCCACCGAGCTGGCTGCCGGGCGGCTAAACGGCCGACGGCCGGCCAAGTGATCGGCCGGCCACCAGCCGGCCGGCCGCCAGCTGCCGATCGCGGCTGTAAACCGATCGGCGGCTGAGGGGCCACGAGAGCCTCGAGGGCGAGGCCTTGTGGCTTCGTGCCCTCGTCTCCTCCTCGCATGCAAGCGAGGACGAGGGATACGGAGAGCGAGAGTGAGAGCGAGGAGCGAGGGGAGCGCAGGAGAGGAGTCGGCGCAAAATCGCCGATCATGCCTCGCACGCGACGATTTTGCGCCGACGCGTCAAAAACGAAGCTCCAATTCGTTTAAGAAGAACTACGGCTTTCGAAACTGGAAAACTCGTGCAAACGCACGAGTTCGAGGTAAAAACCCTCGATTTGGGTCCCAAAACCAGGGGTAAGGCTAAAAGCGGAAATGGGCCTCAGGAGACTCGAAATATTCGAGTCTCCCTGCTCTAGGTCATTGATGACGATTGCCCCTCAGTCCTGCGAAGGGGGTAAACCCTTGACGCGGACTGGGAACGCTATTCTGCGAACTCCGACGACGACTTCAGAGCAGGAGCTGGAGACTCGACCCGTTACACATGGAAATAGCGTTCTTATATGCTATAGCGAGGGATAGACATAAAAATTCGTTTGTGTACATGGCACGATCAACCCTTCGGGCGCGTGGATATCCTGTCAAAGTTCTGAAACTGGATATGGTGTTAATACTGTACAAAATGTGGATATGGTAGACCTATCATGAATTCTCTGGATGTATGGTCACTCCCCTGGGTGGACGAGGATACGGGGTTTCCCTGTCCGGCACGCCCACACCCCTTTTGTCTCGACCAGGTGCTCCGAATTTTCTGGATGGTGTGCTCAACGACTCACTGTTCGCTGAGGCTAGACCAGTCCGGTGATGTCCAGCTCTACCGCAATCAGGCAAGCTGGCGGACTGCTCAGACAACCGCGTGAACGGGCCCGGAATG
>SZWC01004095.1:52762-65202 GCA_023375785.1 Penium margaritaceum
TCTGCGCCACAAACCAGAGCCAGCAGACAGGGCGCCTGTTTGGCTGGCGGCATCACCTGCTGACCCTGCACACCAGCAGACCAGCGCCGGACGCACCACCTGCCTCTGCCCGCCATCGCCACGTGTGTAAGAACCCCGCACCGGACCGAACAAGGGTGGGACACTCTTCAGCAACACGGAGATTAGGGAAAACACGTCCTGAGGAGTTGAAGGTGGCGTCGGAGAGTCTGGCCTGAGAGCGAGATCCCTGACTAAAGGCTTGACCTTCAACCTAAGGTGCTCACTTTTCAAGGCTTGCCCTTCACCCCAACGTGCACACTTCACGAGGCCAGGAAGGACATCCTCCAGACCCTCTGAAACGCGTTGCTTGACCTTGCGATGAGAGCTGCACCCAAAAGCAGAGCTTGCTGCATCACCACAGCAGAGCCTTCTGCTCCACCACAGCAAAGCCCTCTGCTCCGCGACCGCCGACCACGTCGCCCATTCGTCTGCATATAGACAGGTTGCTGTAAAGCCCACCACCACTGCTTATACTGCCTTTGCCAGACTCTTTCACGATGACTGCTCCGTGGCGTTCTGCGTTCAACAATCGTAAAGTGTGGCATATAGTGAACGAATTATCAAGCCAGTGGCGCGGGAGATTACCTCTGTCCGAACGCGTGGTACATAGATAATCTCCCGTCCAAGCAATCATCTCGGGTGTACCAGTCCTCGCGTGATTGCAAAGGGTCCCAACTCACAGTCTCTCCTGTCTCCGCTCTGCCGCGATGCATCTGTGTACGCCGAAGGAAAGGGAATGGGCGAGCAGCACGCGTGCGTGGATGAAGTGGCGGAGCTGGCCTCCGATACGGGATAGCACACCTTGAGGCACAAGGGTTTATTGCCGGAGGAGGGCTGGAGCGACGAACCGGGTCACCACTCATGGACGAAGGTGACGATGGACGAGTAGCTGAGTCGGGTGGATGAAGGTGCGTGATGGCAGCCGCACAAGGAGGAACGATGACGGAGTCGACTGGAGCGACGATGGAGGGAAGTGAAGACACGCTCAGCTCTCCTATGGTAGTGTCTGTCGAATGTCATACTCATAGCTGCTACAAGATCCTCCCCGAGTATGGATGTGCCAAATGCTGGTGACGAAAGGCTCGTGCCGATACTAGTGATGCTTCCCTCCTCTGAGAATCGCTCACGTGCTGCCATCATCTCCCGCTGTAGCATGACTACACGCTCCTGCAGATAAGCATAATCTGCCTCGGACATGTCGAGGTGGCCCATGTCGACCTGGTGTAGGATAAACTCTGCCTCACTGGATGCTCCACATGCAAACTGCACAACTCGTGAGTACAGCGCCATCTGCATCTCTGCTGCTGAAGACGATGGAACTGGTGCTGCTGCATCCTCCTGGGGGTCAACCAAGCTCGCAATGTGCTGGGACACTGGAACATCGGATGCAGCTGCAGGTGTCGCATCCACATCACAGCTCATGTCAATCATGCGAGGAGTGAGCAGTCGCATGCCGAGAGAGAAGGAGAAGGAAGAGTCGTCAAAGTCCGTAGAGCATGTGGAAACGTCGTCCGTGCAGGTACTGCCACTCTCGGCATCGAAGTGATCGGTAGGGTCACCAACAGGTGAAACCGAGGGGGCAGAACTCAGCTCCTGCTCACGAGGTGACTCCATCTGCATGTATGAATCTGCTCCAGTATCCTCGACTACCGCCGTAATGGACACAGGTGTGCAGGGCTCCGGCTCGACAATGCCCGTCAAGGCGACCAACAAGCGCAGCTGGCGCTCACGCACTGTCTCGCCAGGAAGGCTGGTCGCTGCAACCTGCTCGATGATAGAGAGAGGACCACCATCTGACTCCGTCATGTATGTCGCTGCTCCGTCGTGTGTACGGGAATCCGGAGACTCAGAGAACATGGGTGACTCCTCACGCTGAAGCTGATCCTCAGGTAGCGCACATGACACGGTGAAGCCTGCTGAGTCTACTGCAGCACGTGTCCCAGTGACACCTCTCAGAACTGCTGCTCTCAAGAATGCCTCAACCTCCAAAAGACCAACCGGCCGACTCTGCTCATGCACTGCGACTGCTGTGGTACTGGTGTGAATCTCGTGCGCCAACGCCCCCGGAGATCCGTGTGGGGCATCCCGATCCGCGCGGGGCTCCTGTGCCACCGCCAGGCCGCTACCGGTCAGAGTCGGAAGTGGCACCGCCAAGGCACGCGGGACCTGCACTCCTGATGCAGCCTGCTGCTGCAGAATGCCCGACTGCTGCCCCAGCGTAGATGTCGACCTCAATGACATGCACGTCCCAAGCACCCTGACATCCGCCGGATTGATGCCAGTCTGCTGCACACTCTCCCCCAAAAGTATGGTAGATGACTGTTGAGTACGCGGCACCGGCCACGTGGTGATCGCCTGGATTTTGGCCGGGTCAGAGCGGACGCCCGACTGCGAGATGACATGGCCCAAAAATTCGATTTCTAGGGCGCCGACCAAACATTTAGAACCCTTGAGTTTGAGACCGCTGAGTTGGAGGCGGAGGAGGGTTTGTCGGAGATGGTCGAGGTGTTCATCCCAAGTGTTGGAAAAGACGATGAGGTCGTCGATGTACACGCCCACGAACGGGAGGCCCCACATGACTTCCTGTGCCAGGTGCTGGAACGTGGCCCCCGCGTTGCGGAGACCAAAAGGCATGCGGAGGAAGACGAATTGGCCATCGGGTGTGGCGAAGGCAGTCTTTGCGACACTGTCCGGGTGCATGTGGACGGCATGGTATGCTGCACGGACGTCCAGCTTCGTGTAGAAAAGCGCCGAGCCGATGGCATCTAGAATATCTTGAACGCATGGCATGGGGAAGGCGTCCGGGACGGTGATGCGGTTGAGGTCGCGATAGTCGACGCAGAAGCGCCAGCTGTCATCTGGTTTGCGGACCATGACGACGTTGGCCCTCCAGGGGGAGGCCGCGTGCTTAATGACCCCCGCCTTGAGGAGGCCGTCGACCTCTGCACGGATGGCCTCCTGCGTGTCTGGTCGAAAGCGCCGGACGGACTGAGTCACCGGTTGGTGATCCCCCGTGTCGATGACGTGGGGCGTATCCACCTCACCGAGGTCCCCACTGTTGGCCGAAAATACGGACTGGAATTGGTCGAGCAGTTGCGACATCTGCGCATGTTGGGTGGGGTCCGCGGTGGGAGCCATGGGGCAGATCGTTGGGGAGGGGAGGGGGTCCTTATCTTCTTCTTCTGGCGGCAGAAGGGCCAGGGTTTCATCCCCCTCGCTGTTCCATGGGCGGAGTTCGTCGAGGGGGTAGGCCGGAGGAGCCACGTCGTCGGTGGCGGTGCGTTGGCACGTGACGGAGACCGCCGTGTATGTACCATCCGGCCCGCGCACGAACATTTTGTCGAGGCCGTAGTCGATGATGCATGCGTTTGGCTTGAGCCAGTTGTTGCCAATGACGAGGTCATAATTGGTGGCGTCTGTGATGGTGAGGTCGACCGGATGGGTGACGTTGCCGATGGTCACGGGTACCTGTTCGAGCATCCCCACTTGGGCCACCCGATGGCCTGACGTTGTCCCATAGGTCCCTGAAGCCGGTCGAATCTGGTTCGTCCACCGCATACGTGTGACAGTATCGACGATCATAGCACTGGGCGCGGCACCGGTGTCGATGGTGGAGCCGAACTCGCCGTTCTTGAGGAGGATTCGTGCCTTGAGGGTGGTGAATTCTCGTGGCCCGTGGGGGGTAGCAGATGCCAGGACGAGGAGGTCTTCTCGGCGATGCCGGATCCGACCGGAACCGTCGATCATCAGGATCGGATGATCGTTGGGTAGGACTGTCGTGGGCGTCGAGTCCATCATATTAATCTGAGGGCCTGCATCCCCTGCTCCTGCCCCCCCCTGCCGTGCTCCGTTGACCACTAGAGGCCGTCGTTCCCGGGCCTGCCTGGCTTCGCGGATGACGTCCTCGCAGACGCCCGGAGAAACTTCCAAGAGGTTGCCCAAACTGATAGGCACCTGAATAGACGCCAGATGTTGGGGAACTCGGTACGATGGGATGCTCCCGTGCCCGAATCCCCCAGTTGGGGCACCTCCTCTCCCCATTCCCCGCCCCTGGTTCTGCTGACGGAGCCGGGTGAGGTCGATAGGGATCCCATCGTTGTTGTTGGGACGGGGATTCCGCCCTTCGGTGGCCAGTACCTCGTCCACCTCTTCTTCTCCTGGATACCTGGTGAAATCGGTCGGCGTCGGGAGGGGAGGGAAGTGATCGTCGTAGCCATCCGGATCTGTCATGGTGGCGATATTCCCCCGGTTCTGCTGTGGTGCTGTTTTGCGCTTGGGACATTCCCGAGCGAACTGCCCCATCTTCTGACAGATGCGACAGGCCCCACTGTTCCCGATCGGCCCGGCCCTACTCCTCGCCGCCGCCTCTCCCCGCTGAAGGGCGGCCAACTGCCGCTCGAGGTCCCGTACCCTCGCCGTCTCCTTATCCCGCTTGGCGCGTTCAGCCAATTCCTGCTTCACCCGTCGGGCTGCTTCCTCGGCCGCTGAGAGCGTGACGAAGCTGGCCCCCAGCAGCACGGACCGATACTCCTTCGGGAGCCCCTTTACGTAGTTGTGGGCCAGTTCTTCCTCCGACATGCGCCGAGCTCGGGAGCTCATTTGCCGTACCCAGAGCCCGTAATCTTCCAAACTTTCACCCGATAGAATCTTGACTGTTGCCAGCTCACTGATGGCATAACGTCCCCCCTTCCGGAAGGTGTCGCATAGGTCCTGTTCGAAGTTGTCGAAGCGGAGGTCGCGACGACATCCCAGCCAGGTCATCGCGCGTCCTTGCAGCCCATAGACGGTGACGGACGGAAGGAGGTCGTCCGGGGTGACCCCGAGCATGTCCGCCAGGCGGCGGAGGAGCTGAGAGTAGGTAATCGGGTCCTCGTCCGCCAGACCGCGGAACGTGGGTACTTGTTCGGATTTAAAACGGAGGGGAGATCCCTGCCGTCGATCGTTGGGTAGTCCCCCTGGTGCCGGGGCGTTTGGTGGCTGAGATCCGACGCCACCCGCCAGGCCTGGGTGAGGTGCGCAGTGTCCACCTCCAGGTGGCGTCATGGTTGCCGCTGTCCCGGCGGCGGGCCCCGCCGAGACCGGATAGGCCCACATATACTGCTGCCGATACGGATCCCAAACGTAAACGCGGGTTGAGGCCGCATAGAAAGTTGCTTGCTGGGCGGGACCGTAGCCCGGGCGGCCTAGGGTTCCTGCCATGGTTTGACTCGCTGTCGGATAACGTTGGTACTGTTGCTGCCTTGCCTCAGCGTCCCGTTGTGCCGAATAGGGGTTTGTCCGTCCGGCCTGGAGGTGGGCCGGAGGAGCCCATTGCTGTCGCGGGGACGAGGTGCGTCCGTCCTCCCAGCGGTCATTCCCCTGCCAGCCGCCCAGGGAGGCGGAAGCTGCGATGGAAGGATCCAGTCCTCTCCGTAGCCCTTGTCCATACGGCCCAGGTATGAACCCAGGTGGAGGCGAGGAGAACGCAGAGATCCCCCGTCGTTCCCAATCTGCCACAGATTCAAACCCAGGCATTGGAGACCCGGCCGTGGTGGCCGCTACCCTCTGCCTGCGTCCCACTCTCGGAGCCGGGTCCCCTCTGTTGGTTTTTTTTCGCATCTCTCATTGTGCTCTGTTGTGTCCTCCCAGCTTGTGTACATCGGCGTGCAGATGACTGACGGCGAGACTCGACGCTGATGGAGTGTCGTCCGGTGGAGCCGACGCACGCTGAGGTCTTCTCGCAGTTCGCTGGAACCTCCTCTCTCCGGCGACGCGCTCAGCTCCATCGGCAGGCCTCCTCGGCGGTCGTGCTGCCGGCGGTCATTGACACCGCAGTTGCTGCTTGCATGCGTCCAGCGCGTCCCATCGCGTCTGCATCGTCGTGCACTGCCTAGGGTCCCAGTTGCATGTTGCATGGCCCTGTTTGGCAGCATAAACCATTGTGGGCACTATCTGGGTTTAGGCTGCCATAACTCCTCGCTACTATTTTTCTAGCAGATTCTGACCNCACGGCTGCGTTCGCAGCGTCGGTATTATGGTATGGTCCAGTTTTCAGGCAAAACGGACGACGCCCGGGTTTTGGGCTGTCGGCTGCCTGGCAGGCCTCACCGAGAAAACCTGCCAGCCTGAACTGAGCTATTTTCTGATTGGCTGATGAACTGAGTAACAAGCTCTACAGAGCTGGGGGGGGCCTAGAACTTGGAGGGGTCTCCCATTGTTGTTCATTCTTCATTCCTAATCAGTCACTTGCAGTTTTCAGCTGTATTCTGACGCTAACACTGGCGCGCGCATTTCTGAGTAACAAACCCAGAGCTTCCAGACTTGGACTCTAGAGCAGCAGACTGAGGGGGCAGCTGACTTAAGCAACGAGCGTGGAAGCCCGCACGCTGCATCAACAACGCTGCTGCCCCAACCTGCTGCCTAGGCATTTCCTTTTTGGTATCAGAGCCAGAGCGTAGCAGCAGCAGCAGCAGAAGACTGACGAACAGGTACCAGGCAACGCCGGCGGACCCCCATACGCGCCAGTGCAGGGGAAATGCTACCGGATTTTTACTGGCAGCATTGACCCTCCTAGTGGCGGCGTCAGATTTTTTCCCACAGCCACTGGGCCAGGGGAAATGCTGCCGAATTTTTTTTCGGCAGCACTGACCCCCACGCGTGACGCGAGGAGGTGAGCGGCAGGGGGCGTCCGACACCCGTGGGCGACTGCGCACGCGGCAACGTCACCCAGGTGCAGTGACTGGCACCAGCTTGCAGCAGCAGCAGCGGCAGCCGCAAGCAATGGCAGCGAGCAGTGGCAGCAGCAGCCGACAGCAGCTGCGTGCAGCAGCAGCAGCAGGCTGAAGCAGCAGCTCGCAGCAGCCCGCAGCAGCAGCAGCTCGCAGGAACAGCTCGCAGCAGCAGCAGCAGCAGCAGCGCGCAGCAGCAGCCCGCAGCAGCAGTCCGTAGCAGCAGCTGGCAGCAGCCGCAGCACGCAGCAGCTACAGCAGCGGGCAGCAACAGCCGCAGCCAGCAGCTGCAGCAGCAGCGTGCTGCAGCAGCTGCGGGCTGCAGCAGCCGCAGCCAGCAGCCGTAGCCCGCAGCCGCAGCAGCGAGCCGCAGCAGCGAGCTGCTGCTAACAACAGCCAGCCGCGGCTGCTGCTGCTCGCAGCTCGCCGTAAGTGAGCAGCGAGCAGCAGCTCGCTGCTGCCTGCGGGCAGCAGCCCGCTGCTCGCAGCAGACAGCGGGCTGTTGCCCGCTGTGACAGAAAGAAGAAAAAAAAAGGAAAAAAAAAAGAACCCCCATCCCGCAGCCCGCAGCAACAGCCTGCTGCTGCAGCCCGCAGCAGCAGCGAGCAGCAGCTGCAGCCCGCAGCAGTTGCAGCAGCGTGCAGCAGCAGCAGTAAGCCGCAGCAGCCTTCGCAGCCGCAGCAGCTTGCAGCAGCCGCCGCTGCACCTGCAACTGCAGCCACAGCAAGTGCAGCCGCAGCAGCAGCCGCAGCCACAGCAGCTGTAGCAACAGCTACAGCCACAGCAGCAGCAGCAGCCGCAGCAGCCGCAGCAGCAGCAGCAGCCGCAGCAGCCGCAGCAGCAGCTGTAGTAGCACCTACATCAGCAGCCGCAGCCGCAGCGGCAGGAGTACCAACAGCCGCAGCAGCAGCAGCAGCAGCCGCGGCAACAGCAGCAGCTGCAGCGTCTGCAGTAGCACCATCAGCAGCAACAGCGGCGGCCCCAACGACCCCCACTGCTGACGTCAGCATCCCACTGCTGACGTCACTACTCACGTCACTGCTGACGTCATCAGTAAAGAAGGAAAAAAAGGGGGGGAGAAAGGGAAAGGGGAGAACCCAAGGGGTGGGTAGAACTCCCACCACCCCTGCTGTTATCAGCAAAGACAAAACAAAACAAAAAAAACAAAACAAAACAAGGGACACCACACCATGGAAGGTAGCCCAAGTGGGGAGGGGTCCTCCTCCATTGGGGGGACCCCTACCCCTCCTTTCTTGCAACGCCTGCAACAGCAGCAGCAGCAGCAGCAACAACAGATACAACAGCAGCAGCAGCAGCCACCGCCGCTGCAGCAGCAGCAGCAGCAGTAGTAGCAGCAGAAGCAGCAGCTGCAGCCCACTGGTGTCGTCGGCGGCAATCCTGACCCCCTCGCTGCTCTTCAGCAACAGCTCGCTGCCTTGACGCAGCAGCTTGCAGCGCTACAGCCCGTAGCCTCCCGGACTGCCACCAGTGGTCTACCGTCGTTCGTCCCTCCAGGGCACGCCAGCCCAGCTGTGTCTGCTGCCACGTACTACCTGGCACAGCAGCAGACTCAACGCCAGCGGCAAACAGTCACTTCCGTCCTTGGCCCCACTCCGGGTGCCGGCCGCAGGTAGAAGGACTTTGAGACGCCGCCGCCGCCGCTTCAGGCCGGCGAGCAGTTCCGGAGCTGGGAGCTCAGCTTCCGGATCTGGGCGCAGGGTGAGGGCCTGTGGGCATACTACACCCTCCCTTACGACTCCACCCAGGCCGACCAGTTGTATGACGCTGGTCGCGCCGTCCGTGCCCTTGTCCCAGTCGCCCCTCCCGCTTCCCGCCTGGCCTTAGAGCCTTTCCTCGGCGACGTCACGGCTGGCGACATCCCAGACCCTGCAGCCGCCTAGCACGTCCTCACCAGGCCCCATCGCCTATCCAGTGACGCTGAGATCAGCCGTCTGCTCCGGGAGTTCAACTCCCTGCACATGGGGGAGACCGAGACGGTCACTGCCTACTGGCAGCGGGCGGAGGACATCCTCCGTCGTCTCGGCACATCTGCTCCGCCCCCTCTGTCCGCGCTCCTCACCATCAAGCGCGGCGCCACTAGCGACTACGCAGACGTCTTCGTACACTACCCCCAGGACGTCCTCTCCACCATGGCGACCCAGGGCACCCTCATGCCCTGGGCATACGAGCTCTTCCTCCGCATTGAGGAAGCTCGCCAGGAGTCCCAGCTCCATCGTACGGAGGCGCTTGCATCCCCTGCCGTCGCCTCCCCTGCTGTCGCCTCCCCTGCCGCTGCCTCCGTGGCCGTCGCCTCCCCTGCCGCAGCTGCCTCATCGTCGTCGTGGAAGAAGAAGAAGAACCGGAACAAGAAAGGCAAGGGTCAGCCGCAGCAGCAGCAGCAGCAGTCGTCTACCGGGTCCAGCAGTGGTGGCTCGGTCTGCCACAACTGTGGTCAGCCCGGGCACGGGTGGTACACGTGCCCTCTCCCGACGGACGAGGCGCGCGTCATCGCTACCATGCGGCGCCAGCGGGAGCGCCGCCTCGCCTCTGCCGCCGTCGCCGCTGCTGGCCCGTCCACTTTGACCTCGTCCAGCGGCTCTGCCACTCCGNCAGCTCCGCCTGTCCCGCAGACACCAGCGCCGCAGCAGTACTACCCGCAGCCGTCGGCGCCTTCGCTCCCTTCACCGGCGCAGCCCTCCTACTACCCGGGCTCCGGCGCCGTCACTCCGCACTCCGTCTACACTCCCGGGCCCTCCTCCCGTGAGCGTCAGCTGGAGCAGTTCATCGCTCTCCAGCTCGGCCTGCCTCGCCCTCCTCCCCAGGGAAGTGCGAGTTGCATCACCTCCTGCTCTCCTGCCCAGCCCTGCATGACTGAGACTGAGCTGCGGTCGTGTCCCATTTCCCCGTCTGTCTCTTCGTCGCCCGTGGCCTCCTCCGCCCCTCTCCTTGATGATGTTGCTTGGCTTGACGATTGGCAGTCCCGTTTCGTGCCCCCATCCACCGCATCCGCGTCCCTCGCCTGTTGCCATGTGACCGTTAGCGATCTAGCGACCCCGGTCCAGGACCCTGCTTAGACCTGGATCATCAACTCCGGGGCCACGCATCACATGACGGCCTCTCGTGAGGCCTTTAGCATGCTCGGTCCTGTCGGCGATGTCTCCGGTGTCCGGACGGGCTCCGGACAGGTGTTACCTGCCCGTGGTGTTGGCGTCGTTCGTTTTCGTGGTCCTGCCGGTGACGTCTTTCTGACCGATGTCCTCTTCGTCCCTGGTCTCGAGCTCAGCCTCCTTTCCGTGACTGCCCTTGACCGCATGAGCATGGATGTTGTGCACTCGCGTGGTGTTGGCACTGTGTCGTTGCGTCCGTCTGGTCTTGTCGTCCTGCACGCCACCGCCCGTGGCAACCTGTGGCATGTTCCTCGTCTCTCCTCTTCTTCTCCTGTCTCCTCCTCGTCGGCCGCCACAGGCACGTGGCGGCCAGCAATGTGCTCGTCACCAGCACGCTTTCTCCTCAGCACACCCGCCTTTTGCACCGCCGCCTCTGCCACGTTCACTCTGCCGCTGTGGACAGCATGCTTCGCACCCAGCCTGCCTCGGGCCTTGACCCGGAGACTTTCCCTCTCCCGTGCCCCACTGAGTGCATTGACTGCGCTCAAGGGAAGATGCACCGGTCCACGTACCCCTTGTCTACCTCCCGTGCATCCGCCCCTCTCGACCTTGTCCATTCGGATGTCATGGGCCCTCTCCCCACCGAGTCGGTCGGCGAGCATGGCCGCTATGTCCTCACCCTCACGGACGACTACTCTTGCTATCGCTGGGTCTTCTGTCTTAGGCAGAAGAGCGATGTCGCCCGGGCCATCCAAGACTGGCTTGTCCTCGCAGAGCGCGCGTGTGGCCGCTCCCTTCGCCGCTTTTGCTCCGATCGCGGTGGCGAGTACATGGGTGAGGCCACGACTTTCCTCGCCTCCCGCGGGATCCACCACGAGACTTCGGCGCCCTACACACCCGCCCAGAACGGTGTCTCCGAGCGGTGGAACCGGACCATGGCCGACGCCGTCCGCACCATGCGTGTCGAGTCCGGTCTCTCTGAGGGCTTCTACTTTGAAGCCATGGCCTACATGACCTGGGTCTGGAACCGGATTCCCCACGGTCCCCTTCCCCGTCAGTCCACGCCGTACCAGCATTGGTGCGGTCAGCGCGCTGACCTCCGCCCCGCTCGCGTCAGGGGTTGTGTCGCCATTGTCTGGCTGCCCGCCCCACAGCAAGGCGGCAAGCTCGCCCCCCGCGGCCGTCCCTGCACCTTCCTCGGTGTCTCTCGTCAGTCCAAGGCCTGGCGCTTCTGGGACCCCTCCTGGCACTGCATCGTCGAGTCCCAGGATGCCCTCTTCTTCGAGGACCTGTTTCCTCGCGATCTCATTCGTTCCGGCTCGTCTGTGTCTATCCCGTCGCGTGGGGGAGTGGTGAGTCCGTCCTCCGTCCTACCGCGTCCAGGTGACACATTTTTCGGTCCCTCCGGGCCGGCTGCCCCAGTCGCGTCCGCTGGTCCCTCCGGGCCAGTATCCCCAGTCGCGTCCGCTGGTCCCTCCGGGCCAGCTGCCCCAGTCGCGTCCGCTGGTCCGGAGGGACCGGCTACCCCAGTCGCGTCCGCTGGTCCCTCCGGGCCAGCTGCCCCAGTCGCGTCCGCTGGTCCCTCCGGGCCGGCTGCCCCAGTCGCGTCCACTGGTCCCTCCGGGCCAGCTGCCCCAGTCGCGTCCGCTGGTCCCTCCGGGCCGGCTGCCCCAGTTGCGTCCGCTGGTCCCTCCGGGCCAGCGTCCCCAGTCGCGTCCGCTGGTCCCTCCGGGCCACCTGCCCCAGTCGCGTCCGCTGGTCCCTCCGGGCCGGCTGCCCCAGTCGCGTCCGCTGGTCCCTCCGGGCCAGCTGCCCCAGTCGCGTCCGCTGGTCCCTCCGGGCCGGCTGCCCCATTCGCGTCCGCTGGTCCCTCCGGGCCAGCGTCCCCAGTCGCGTCCGCTGGTCCCTCCGGGCCAGCGTCCCCGGTCGTCTCCGCTGGTCCCTCCGGGCCAGCGGCCCCCGTCGTGTCCGCTGATCTTTCCGGGCCGACAGCCCCAGTCGCCTCCACTGGCCCATCAGACTCAGCGCCGTCGCACGCCTTGCCACGCTACACACGTGGCCCCGGCGGCAGCCTCCGACCCAGGCCGTCGGTGAGCGTGCAGACCGTCGCACCGCGCTCGATAGCGTCTCGACCCCCCGTGGCTCCCCGTGCCTCCTCTACTCCCACGATCGTGAGCGGGGACCCTGGCACCAAGGCCCTGGGCCTGACCACATCGGCCATCATCGCAGATCTGCACCCGGGCTCCGCATTGGGCTACGCCATGCTCCATCACGAGCATCGGCACACTGTCGTGGCTGCCCTGGCGCGCATCCCACCTGGGGCGCGAGAGGCACACGCTCTCTCAGTCCGCTCCACAACACGCCCGGAGGACCCAGCCACCTTGTGCGAGGCACGAGCCTCTCCTGAGGCCGCACACTGGGACGCGGCCTGCGCCGATGAGCTCGCTGCTATCCGACAGCACCACGTGTACGACCTCGTCGACCTTCCTCCAGGTCGGAAGGCCATCGGCGCCAAGTGGGTCTTTCGGCGCAAGTGGAAACCCGACGGGTCCTTGGACAAGTACAA
>SZWC01004095.1:80211-105864 GCA_023375785.1 Penium margaritaceum
CCGGCCACTTGACCGGCCGCCGGCCACCCAGCCGGTCGGCCGCCGGCCGGCCGGTAGCCAGCGGGTGGCTGACCACCGGCCAGCCCTCGCGATAGCGAGGGGTGGCTTGCAGCCACCCCCTCGCTATCGCGAGGTGGGAGGGCCGAACTGGCCCTCCCGCTACACCAAAGCTTCCTGGGGAAAAAAGATGTGTGTGTCGGAAACACTCAGGCATCGGATTTCGACATCGACGGACAGCGTTAGCCGCCAGCATAGTGTACAGCGAGGGAGGGAGAGAGAAAAAAAGGTTTGGACCAGTTCGTCCAAACGTCGCCCGATTGGCGGAGAGTGCAAGAGGCCAAACGTCATGTGACCAGGGCGAGGACGATTCGAGAGCTCGACGCAGACAACGACAAAGCAGCAAAGCACCCCTCGGCGCGAGCGAGCTCGCACCGGGGAGAACCCGACAAGCCGAGCCCGACAGGCTCAGCCCGAACGCCCCAGTGGCGTGACGAGCGGGGAGCAATCCTCCCCCTCCCCCTCGCCATGGGTCGACAGCCCAAGGGGGAGGAAAGGGGACGTTTTCCCTCCTCTCCCCCTTCTGATGTGGGCCGACTGCCCAAAGGGGAGGAGAGGGGACGTCCTCCCTCTCCCCCCTCTCTCACACTGGCCGACTGCCCAAGGAGGAGAGGGCCGGGAGCCTCGCTTCCCCACCCCATTCCTCCACTGCGCCAATGGCGCTGAAGGGGAGGAGAGGGACGGACGCCCCGCCCTCCCCCCCCACTTCATGGCGCCGACGGTGCCGAAGGGGAAGAGATTGACGGGAGGCCCTCTCCCCCTCCACTGTGCCGATGGCGCCGAAAGGGAGGAGAGGGACCGACCCTCTCCCTCCCCCCTTGTTTATGGCGTCGACAGCGCTGAAGGGGAAGGGAGAAACGGGAGTCCCTCTCCCCCCCGTCCCACAGCGCCGACGGCACCGAAGGGGAGGAGAGGGATGGACTCCCTCCCTCCCCCCTTCCAATGGTGCCAACAGCGCCGACGGGTTGAAGAGGGACAGAAGTCCCTCTCCCCCCCCCTTCTTCCATGGCGTTGACGTCGCCAGGGGGTTGGTGAGGGGAGAGTCCCCTCCCCCCCCTTCACGTCCATGGCGCAGACGGTGCCAAGGGGGGGCGGGTGAGCGAAGAGTTTCCCCCCCCCCCTCGTCCATGGCACGGAAGGCTCCAAGGGGAAGCTGAGGGGAGAGTCCCCCCACTCCCCCTATTGTGATGTGAGTTGTTTTCGTCCATTTGTATAGCTTACTATGACCACTCGGCCGTGTCCATGCTCGTGCAGGTCCGTGGTGCGGGCCCAGCTGTCGACGGAGCACTGACGGTTGGTGGATCCATCCACCAGCAGTTGCCAGACGACTGTCACGACGTCCCAGGTGCTTGTTGGGATGCTCTGAAGTTTTTCTACAGACGCTAGAGTTTTCTCGGTGGACTAGCTCTCGAGCCCGATTTGCATGTTTTGCATTTTCTGTCCACCGATCAATGCCGGACTTGTGCGTCTGACCAGTTGTAGCGTCCGCCTCAAGATTCTGAATCTCTAGGTTCAGACGGTGTTGAGTTTGGATGCCTACGCGCAGAGTTGCGGCCAAAACAGTGGTTTTGAGCCAGTGTTAGGATAAAACTAACACTACCGCGTGCGTCACCCGCCATGTACCGCGGCAGGTATTTATGCTGTGTGCTTGTCAGTTGTCATTTCTCTCTGCATTACTAAGCTATTGGAGCTTATGAAACTTTGCGCGTCTCCCTAGCTTGATCCTTGCTATTTCTTACACTTGATTGCTTGATAGTGCGCCAGCTGACTGGGCAGTGTCGCCACATCAGCAGCAACAAGGTTAGGAAGCTTCTTAGCAATTTCTCATGGTATCAGAGCAGTGAGACCTCTCTCGCTGAGCTGCGCCGCAGAGACAGAGCAGCGGCAGCAACGGTGAGAGTCACCGACGCCGCCACATCCTGGGACCCATCACAGCCGACGTTAGCAGTAGTGACGTCACCACGCAATCGCCACCACCGTAGCAAGTGGAGTTGTGGCAGTGACGAGATCCAACAGCCACGCCGGTCAGCAGCAGCAGCACCGGGTGGCAGCGGGAGCCGTGTCTGGTTGCCAGCCTGTACACAAAAAAAGGAGTAGCAGCTCGCAGTAGCAACTTGCGATGGTGGCTGCGCGCAGTGGCAGTGCGTAGCGACGGTAACAACTTGCAACAGTGACGGCAGCAGCAGCCGCGAGTAGCACCAACAGCGCAGCAGCAGCAGCGAAGCAACAGCGGCATTGCAGCTACTGCAGTGACAGCAGCAACAGCGGCATCAGCAGCATTGTAGTAGCGGCAACGGCTACAACAGCGCAGCAGCAGACCCGCCGCAACAACAGCGATGGGCTTGCGCAGCACTGCCGCTACACAGCAGTGCTACGCAGCTGTGCAAAAACCGCGTAGTACTGCGCAGGCCTGCGTGGCACTGCGCAGGCCTGCGTAGCCCCTACGCAGCCGCGAGCAGGGGTTGACCAGATCACCCCCACCGGTCACGCGGAGTTCGCGTTACCTAAAAAAACGCTGGCATAAAGGACGCTAGCAAAAAACGTTAGCTTTTTTCGCTAGCGTAATAGGGTGACGTCAGCATAGGCTGTGCTGACGTCAGTAATTTCAGGGTCAAAACGTCAAAGTTTTGGAACGTTTCAAATCCTCGAGAAACGCTGTCAGTTTCTCGTTCGGGGCATTTTTTATGTTCGACCCCATACTGAGCATTGCGATGGCGCCGGTCCGTGACAAGAGCAAAGGGCTGGTTGACCCCTCTTCCTCCTCTTGGAACATTATGAGTCCGCGGTCGTAGTCCCTCATGTTCCACGAGCTTCATCACTCGTAGGACGAGATGCGCCGGCAGCAGCAGAGGCAGCCCGACGCGTAGCAGGAGATCACGGAGTTACTGCGGGGTCGTTCGATGGCTTCACAGCAGCCACCTGGAGGATCTATTGGAGCTGCACCATCTACTCAGCAGTCTACACGCTACACAATGCCGCGGCCTCATCACCACTCATCACAGGCTGACACCTCGGATGGGGAGGAGATTGAGGATGACTCACGCGAGCACGAGATTTGTGTACTTGAGGAGCGCATCCGTGAGTTACGTCTGGGATCGCAGCCTCGCACTCTGCCACCTTCTCGCCGTCAGGATCAGCCAAATTGTCCAGCAACGTTCACCTTTGGTGGTATTTCCCTCACTGGTGGACTCCCCATACCCCGTCCACCGTCTCCCGAGCCTGAGGTCGCCCTCCCCACGGAGCGGCGACCAAAGGACTTTGAGACACTTCCACCCCGTTACGATAGCGACGAGGGCTTTGATTACTGGGAGACCTTATTTCAGGTGTGGGCCGATTCTGGGGGTGTCTGGCCCTACTACCACAGCCAGTACCAGACCCGCGACGCTCACCTGGTCCAGACAACAGTGAGAGCGATCCACGGTCTCCTCTACGCCATGCCATGGGAGACTGTGGTCGACTTCCGACCCTTTCTCGGTGAGACCGGGACCGGGACTGGAACAGATCCACGTCAGGACTGGGAGCTGGCCCTGACGCTTCTCGTTGCGGAGACCCATGCCACAAAGGCGGCCCGACTACGTGAGTTTCACTCCCTCCGTTAGGGTCCTACGGAGCTTGCAGCTGACTACTGGAGGTGTGCGATGCGCCTTTACACGCGCCTTGGGACCGGTGGCGGGATGCAGTTGTGGGCACTCGACACCACCATGATGGGGGCGCATTTGGACCATGTGAAGCTCTTTACGAGCTTCGATCGTGTGGATCTTTCTGAGTTGTCAGAGTCACTACAGCCGCTTCCTTTGGCCCATCGCTACTTCATCCAGGCCACATCGGCTCATGATGCTGCCATCGCCCATCAGCAGAGTCCACTTGTTGCAACAGTGACTGCGACCCCTCCTATGCCTCTGTCACAGCTCACCAGTCCCACCTCCACCGCTTCCTCCTCCTCCTCCTCCTCTACCCCGAGCGGTCATTTCTAGGGCGTTGCAGCGGCCGCACAGGGGAAGAAGGGGAAGAAGCGACGCGGGAAGGGGCAGCAGCAGTAGCAGCAGCAGCCAACGAGTAGTGGCATTGGACGTTCTGTCCACTGCTACAACTGTGGAGGTGCTCACCACTACACAGAGTGTGAGCAGCTCCTTGACTCGACTCGGATCATGCGTGGCCTTCAGGAGGCACACGCGCAGCGGATTTCCTTGAGTGACACATGGACTGGGCACACCACGACCACGAGTGCAGCAGACGCATCCGTTTGACCAGGCGGCAACGGTGATATGGACCCTCGAGATCACACGATCGTGGAGCTTCATCAACTCCTGGCGCTTCGTACTCAGGGACATGCGAGTATATTGTCACAGCCGAGTGGTCCCGACACAGCTTGTCTTACTATGTCTGTTGCCCGTGCTGATGCTTGTGGTGGAGCCATGTTAGCTTGAGATGAGGATGGACCTGACAGTACTGACTGGCTTGACGAGTCACAGATCTGTGTTGTTCGTCGTTGTCCTGAGTCTTCTACTGAGCGTCTAGCAGAGGCAGAGTGTTCTGTGGCACGTTGCTCAGTGTCGAAGACCGGTTGTGAGCCGAGTGGCACCTGGATTATTGACTCTGGGGCCACCCATCACATGACCTATCATCGTGGTGACTTCGTTGTGCTCAGTCCGGTTGCGTCCGTTCGGTCCGTTCGCACAAGGTCTTGTTAGTCGTTGCTTGTGCAGGGAGTTGGGGTTGTGCGGTGTGATGGTCCATCTGGCCCCTTGTACATCTCTGATGTGCTCTTTGTCCCTGCTCTTGAGCTCAGTCTGCTCTCTGTTCGTGCATGCACCAAGATGGGTCTCACTACTGAGCACTCTGGTGACTCTGTCACAGTGACTACTCTTGACACACGCGCCATCATGCTTCGTGCCTCTGTTGTTGATGACCTCTATCGTGTATCTCATTGCATTCCCTCTGTTTCTTCTCCCCCTCTCTCCTCTGCATGTGTGTTTGTCACTGGTGTTCTCTCCCCTGAGCACAAGCGCTTGTAACATCGTCGCCTCTGCTATGTGAGCTCAAGCACTATGTCCAATCTCATTCCAACTCAGCCAGCCCTCGGTCTTGACACAGCTTCTTTTGATAAACCGCCCAAGACTGATTGTCTTTTTTGCGCCTAGGATAAGATGTATCACTGCTCTTACCCAAAGTCCTCCTCCCGGGCACTGTGCCCACTAGAGTTGGTCCACTCGGACGTTCTCGGTCCTCTCCTAGTCGAGTCCCTCTCTGATCGGGGTCGGTATGTTCTCACCCTGACCGATGAATTCACCCGGATGCAGTGGGTCTACAGCCTCCGCCACAAGTTTGATGCCGCATTGGCGGTCTGCCTGTGGCTTGTGATGGCTGAGTGAAAGTCTCGTCACACCCTGCAAACGTTTCGCTCATATCGTGGTGGCGAGTTCATAGGCGAGATGGATGCCTACTTTGTCGAGCACAATATCTTTCACCAGCTTTCCGCCCCTGTTACACCACAACAGAATGGTGTGTCTGAGCGTTCGAACCGCACCATGGAGGATGCGGTTCGCGCTATGCGGTCTGAGTGCGGTCTACCGGAGTCCTTTGCCTCTGAGGGCTTCTTCTACATGACGTGGGTCTGGAACCGCTTGCCGCATGGTCCACTTCCAGACCATGTCACGCCGTACGAGTTGTGGTTCGGCCATCGTGTTGATCTCTGTCTCGCCCGCGTTTGGGGGTCCTTCACCTGTGTATGGTACACCGAGGACTAGCAGGGGTCCAAGGTCTCACCTTGGGGACGCATGTGTACCTTCCTCGGCATCTCCGCGCGGTCAAAGGCCTGGCGCTTTTGGGACCCTGCTTGCCATCGCATTGTCGAGTCTCGAGATGCTCTCTTCTTTGAGGCTCTCACCTACCGCGACTTGTCCAGAATTCTGTCACTAGCCGCCGACCACGTCCCTACTTGTGTGACCTCCCGACGGATGGGGGAGTCTAGTCCGAGGGATGGGTTCGTCCGGGCCTCCTCACTTGTGGTCCAGTCTCCGGCTGCTGAAGATCCGGCCATCATGGATGTGGGTCCAGTAGCCTCATCAGTTCCCTCTGGCACACCTGATCCCGTGCCGGTGTCATACCCCTCTGGAGCACCCGATCTCATGCCAGTGTCGGTCCCCTCTGTCACACCTGATCCCGGGCACGTGTCAGACCCCTCTGGCACACCCGATCTCGTTCCAGTGTCAGTCGCCTCTACCACACCTGATCCCTTACGCGTGTCAGTCCCCTCTGGCACACCACCTCCCGTGCATGCACCCATGTCCCCTACAGCTCTGGCTCAGCAACCTTCCCCGCAGCTTGAGGTGAGCATGGCATCAGGCTACTCCCGCGAGCCCGGCAGTCGTCTTCGACCATTGGCCTCTAGGGCTCAGCAAACTGCTGACTCAGCGCCTAGGCGCCCGACTCGTAGTGTTGAGAGTGGCGAGCCTGGCACGAAGGCCCTTGGCTTGAGTGTCCAGGCAGGCTATACTAAGGTGCACCCAACATGTCCTATCGGCCACGAGATGGTCTCTCGAGAGTTCTTGGTCGCTTGCGATGCCGCAGCCCACCTTGTCGTGGTCAGACTGAGTCCGGAGGCGTGTGTCTTAGCTACCCGAAGCACTCCCTCGACGACGCCTGATCCAGGCACGTTGAAGGAGGCACTCTCAGCTCACGATGCAGACCTGTGGCGTGTTGCTTGTGAGGAAGAGCTAAGAGCCATCCGTGAGCACCGTGTCTATGAGCTTGTCGTCCTCCCGCTTGGGCAGAAGGCTGTACAGGCCAAGTGGGTCTTTCGCAAGAAGGTGAAGCCTGATGGCACATTGAATTGCTACAAGGCTCGCTTGACGACCAAGGGGTTCTCGCAGGTTGAGGGAGTAGATTTCACTGACACCTTTGCACCCATTGGTTGCAAGACCACCGCTCGCACTCTGTTCGAGGTTGTTGCTCACCACGACGGTGAGCTGCACCAGATGGACATGAACAACGTGTTCCTCCATGGCACCTTAGAGGAGGAGATCTACATGGTCGTGCCACCTGGATTCCAGGTCGGTGACAAGGTCTGGCACTTGTGCAAGGCCTTGTACGGCCTAAAACAGTCATCCAGTGCTGGAACTTGGAGATCAACGGCACACTGACAGGTGCTGGTTATGTACAGAGTGACATGGACCCATCCCTCTTTCTTAGACGGACAACTGAGAGCTTCACCGCCATCCTGGTCTGCGTGGACAGCCTCCTGATTGCGTCTCCTTCTATGAAGGCCGTGAAGGAGGCCAAGGCAGTTCTCCAGGCTACCTACAGGATGAAGGACCTTGGTCCTACAGTTTTGTTCCTCGGGATGGAGATCGTGCGTGATCGTCTACGACAAACACTCTTGTTGTATCAGGCACGTTATGCCCACGTTGTGGAGGAGCGGTTTGCTGATCTCCTGGGTGCAGTTCCTACAGCCTCCACCCCATCACACCTGACGGGCAGGATGCTCTGAAGGTGGATGATCTCGCAGACCTGGGGGAGACAGTGACCGTGACCCTGTACTTGCGCCTGATTGGCTCCTTGATGTACTTGGCCACTACCACACAGCCCGACATTGCCTTTGCCGTCAACCTCCTTGCACAGTTTTTCACAGTGTCCTCGGGCGAGAGCCATTCATGTCGCTGTACGAGTGGTTCAGTACGTGGTGTCCACACCGTACCTTGGACTCTGCTTTCGACGGCGGTGTTCGGTGGTAGTCGACGGCCACATAGACAGTGACTGGGCGTGGAGTCCTGATGGGCGCAGTCGGACAGGCTACGTGTTCCTGCTTGGTGGCACCGCTGTGTCGTGGCGCAATGGCAAGCTGGGTTGTATCGCACCTAGATCATCAGAGGCTGAGTGTGTTTCTCTGGGGGCTAGGGCCGCTGAGGCGGTGTGGCTGCAGCGTCTATTTTGTGAGTTGCGTCTGTCTGTGCCTTGTATCATTCTATGCTATGACGACCAGAGTTCTCTTGCCATTACAGAGAACTCTAGTGTGTTTCATGCACGCATGAAGCACATTACTGTTGAGCATCACTTTGTGCATGATCTTGTGGAGTGACAGGTGATCTTTGTCATCTGGGTCAGCACGGACATGCAACGGGCTGACTTCTTGACCAAGGCACTTGCGCGCGGAAAGTTCATGGTGGCCGTTCATTCTGTCGGGCTACACCCCTTGCCTGAGAGTGGCTGAGAGTGGGCTGTGTGAGCATGGACTGTTGAGCATCCTGTTGTACACCTGTGTCGCTTCAGCATGTGTATGGACATGCGTACCATTGGGTCATGGGGGAGTGTTGTGATGTGAGTTGTTTCCGTCCATTTGTACAGCTTACTGTGACCACTCGGCCGTGTCCATGCTCGTGCAGATCCGTGATGCAGGCCCAGCTGCCAACGGAGTACTGACGGTTGGTGGATCCATCCACGAGCAGCTGCCAGCTGACTGCCATGACGTCCCGAGTGCTTGCTGTGGTGCTCTGTAGTTTTTCTACAGACGCTCGAGTTTTGTCGGTGGACTGGCTCTCGAGCCCGATTTGCATGTTTTGCATTGTCTGTCCATCGATCAATGCCGGACTTGTGAGTGTGACCAGTCGTAGCGTCCAGCTTGAGATTTTGCATCTCTAGGTTCAGACGGTATTGAGTTTGGATGCATGTGCACAGAGTTGCGGCTAAACAGTGGTTTTGATCCGGTTTTAGGACAAAAATGACACTGCCGCGTGCGTCACCCGCCGTGTGCCGCGGCAGGTATTTATGCTGTGTGCTTGTCAGTTGTCACTTCTCTCTGCATTACTAAACTATTGGAGCTTATGAGACTTTGCGCGTCTCCCTAGCCTGATCCTTGCTGTTTCTTGCACTTGCTTGCTTGCTAGTGCACAAGCTGACTGGACAATGTCGCCACATCAGCAGCAGCAAGGTTAGGAAGCTTCCTAGCGATTTCTCACCCCCCACTCCCCAGGGCGTCGGCTGTGCCTTAGGGGCTAGGATGGGAGCACCCACCTCCAGGCCGGCAGCCAGGAGACGGGAAGGAGAGGAGGAAGCTTCCTCCCTCCTTCTGCGCCTGGCGGAGGAGTTGACCCCGCAGAAAGAAAATGTGTAACAAATAACCCTCTTTGTGTTTAAGTGTCATGTGCCGGTAGCGCAGCTGGTAGCGGGCTGAAGCGCAAGTGCGAAATAAGGTGTTCGAAACATGACACTTTATGTTCTGTTACTTTTCCAAAATCACCACACCTTTTGGACCCAACCAGCTCCACACAAATCCGAGGACAGGTCTTTGGTTGATTTCTGTTTTGGACGACGTAAAAACCAGTTTGAAGCTTAGGAATGAGCTCCAAAATTGTGTTAAAAAGTCTCTTGGTGTCGCTAGCACTAGGGGCGAGGACGATTTCCTCGATTGAACCTGAGGTTTGGCGTCGGCTGTGGGTTCACCGTTGTAAAAAGCGGCATGGAGCTCAGTCTGAAGTCTACAAATTTTTTAGAAGTTCTAAATCGTTCTCCCAAAATACTTCCATGTTCATGGAAGAAGGGAAAACCGACAGTTTTTCCAACACACCACTGGGTGACGCATGGAAGGTTCCAAGCATCAAAGGGGGAGGACACTCAACGTGCCAAAATTTTGTTCATTTCTCACGAATCCTCAAGTTGAGGAATTCTATGTCAACCGTGTTAAAAATGTTTGAAACAGTGAAAACTCTTGTGGTCGAACCCTAGCATGTGGTCAAGCTGACCATGGGTTTCGACGCAAAAATCTAAGAGCTCTAGTCGAGATCTTCCAAAAATAAACACTCATGGTTTTCTTTCATTCTTTTTTTCCAAAGTACAAGCGGAGGAAAACCGACAGTTTTCCATGTCCTGAACGGAAATTCGCCGGGAAATGTTTCAACGTAAAAATTTAGCACCGACAGTGCCTTATGTTTTGTGAATCAATCTCAAATGTTTGGGGTATTTTGTGAGGAAACCCAAAAGGGCTGACCTTCCAAAGCCACAACATGGCTCAGCGCGGGTCGTGCATGCGCAATACAATCTTGTTTGCACAAAAGAGCCACTACGTCACCGGGTTGCAAAATCACAACAGTGACGTACATCAAAACGAGTTATTGACCTAGACAAAATACCATACGTGCTTTGACCACTCGACGGCTCGCCTACTTGTCGCAACAATACGAAATGTGTAGACAGCACAAAGCGAGTGTTGATTACACGGTTTAAAGACGTTGACCACATCATCGACGTAAGTGCCGATTGCACCACGGGCCACGCCACGAGTGCTGGTTGCAGAAATTTTCTCGGTGTCGAACACACCACTGAAAGAGTGCTATTCTACTTTAATCACGGATGCTACAAGCATCCGTGATGCTAGTGCCGAACGCATCGCTCATGGTCTGCAAAGGTATGACCAAAGCAAAGGATGGTTCCAAATCCACATGGGTGCCGATTGCACCAATGATACAAGGCAAGTCATTTGTGCTTGGATTTTTATGAAAGGAGAGTGTGAGTGTTGATCGCACTCAACACACACGCGATGGTGAAAATCCCCGCACGAGGGTCGAGCGCACAAAATTGACAAGTGCCGGTTGCACTGGGAGTATGACCAACATGGGAGATGCAATTGTAGCATTCACGCGAGTGCTGACTGCACAGTCCCAAGCAGGCTGAATGCATGGTCGATGGGTACATCGGTTAACTCGTTGACATGAGTGTCGAATGCACCATTTCCATAGACGCCAATTGCACAATTGACAAAATCTGCGAGTTGCACTTTTGTCATGGATGCCGAATGCACCACTCATGGGAGTGCCGAACGCACTGTGACCATAAGTTACAATTGGGTTAGCTATGCCAGTGTTGATGGTACAACACATGCAAGATGCCGATTGCACCGATAACGTGGGTGCCGATCGCACCCTGATGTATCAACTAGCAAGAACTAGCCACCCTTTGCCTCGTCGTGCTAGCTTGCGATAGACCACCAAATATAAGCATACGATCCATGCATTAAGTGGTTCTATGGGCAAGTGCGCCAAGCGCATTATTTGAACCGCCAAAGTACGATGTCTGACGTTTGCAAGGCATCTCGACGACGTCGATGACGGTCATACTATCAAATTCTTCAAATAGAAAATCGGCGGACATGTCCGGAAACAATCATGGACGGCTGTGGTGATCAGTGGTATGTCCAAATGGCGTAACAAAAACACAGCGGTCTCGATCGTCACCGACAGTGCCGATCATTGGAAGTTGAAAACTTCCAATGAACTTCCCTGCTGATAGAAGTATGGGAAGGTACTTGAGAACGAAGTACAAATAAAAATTTCACGGATAAATCACGTGTGACGAGGATGATATCCTCAACTTGGACCATGCTGAAGGTGAACGAACTCCTCCGTGTCCATAGATTGAACGTGCTACAAAAGCCGAGTTGGTTGAACAGGAGTTCCCAAACATGCACGCCTTGCATGACCACGGGGGGTGCCTGAGACAACCCACTTTTCAATAGATCATGGTATGCGATTCATGCTGTTGTACTTCAACCACGTGAAAAATGGATACACGGCATGCGTAAAAAACGTGCACGAAATACACAAAAACCTTATCCACTATCTGTGGGTGCGTCAATCACGACATGAAGTTATGGATAAGTTGGACGGAAGAATTATCACAACGGTTTTGTGACAATTGAAAAAACTGACAATATCAGATGATGTCTTGGATAGAAACGGCAACACCATTTTACCAAACAAGTACTTTGGTGGGTGTAGGACGTGTGCTACGACAGTCGTACGTCCCATTGTGCTACAATGTTCACAGGCAAATGTGATCATTTCATGAGTAAGCCTGTGTCATGACTATGTCATGAGATGTGAAATGGACCTGGTCTGTACCTTCCCGAAGGTTTTGAGCATCATTAGTCATGGCTGATGCAAACATTGGTCCATAATTGAACGTGTCAAGGATGAGATCCTTGAATAAATCCAACGGAGAAACCATTGACATCGTATCACTCGGTGAGTGATGAACAAAACGTGGTACCCGACCAGTACAGACGATAAAAAAAAGACACATGAGTGTACCAACAGGAAAGGATTACCCGTGGGGGTTGTAAATGCGTCAAAGAGGGATGCAGACTCTTCTATGGGTCCTCAACGGTTTAAGACGCTACAGTGTGTTGGTCGAAGACTGCAAGAGTTACTCTATGGCGTATGACGAGATTGACATAATATCAAATGTGAACATGCTTGAAGGCGGCACCTTCAGTCTATCATCACTCGATGAGTGAACATGTCATGGAAATTGATAGACAAAAGTGTGTGAACCGATATCGGTAAGATGAGTTCACCCACAGTTATGTGGAAATTCCATTTCAAAGAAAACCAGCGATACTCGTTTTCTACTAATGGAGTCCCAGAATAGCGAGACGATCTCATAGCTGTCTACAAGCCAACGATGGCATAGTTGGGATCACAAAAGGTCTAGGTTTTGTGTCTATTGCTTATGACCATGGAAACAACCTATAAGCCGATAGCTTTATGCTAACAGTGTGTTAGGATCCACATTTTGGCGGTCCGACCAATCACAGAACGAGTTATAATCAACATTGAAAAAAATAACGACCAGTGTATCGTCACCACATGTTGATGTAAACGGAATCTTCAAGATGGACCTTGGGAAACGATATCTCTCATCAGATCCTTTGGATGTTTTAAGAAATGCCTCAAAGTTGATGGCATCCTGACACTATACACTAGTCGTGTACGTCACGCTCTTCAAACATCATGCGGATGGATTCCGATCATGCCAAAGATATGGTATAGCGATATCCATGTGATATCCATGTGCAAAATAAATCCAACATGCAATTTGTTTGAACAAAACCATTCTCGGAGAGAGATCGTGATGACTATGATGTAATCGAAGCATTCTCACTGACCCGAAAGGTCATGGTGAAGCGGCTCAAGTCCCTTGGTTTGGGGGATGGTTTCATTGATGTACATTGCCGAATGCAAGTATAATATGTTTTTGGATGTTGCTGCAATGATATCTAGGATTGTGGTGGTTTGTATGATGTCTTCCATGAGGACGATACCCTCTACAAGTGCCTCGGATAAGGCATATGAAAAATACTCTATTGATTGGAGTACTGAATGTACAAAATACAAGACATTGAAGCAACACAGATTGTTGCAACTTGGCAAACACAATCCATTGACGGGTTCTCGAATGGAACTCTTGGACGCGATTACATAATCATAGGAATATCTAGGAACCAGTTATTCCATGATCACTGGATGTGATTCGGAAGTGTTCAATCACAATCACATGGAATTCACACCCGAAAGGTGTTCGTCCAACTCGTACCGTAATGATTGTGATCATGGTACACCCGTTTGGTGAGTACCATACGCTAAACACTTCATTCATGGATAGAATCCATGGTTGTTGAGATCGGTTATCTCAGCTAACCTAGTTCAAAAGTAGTGTGCTTTTGACAAGGACGTGAGCGGCAGCCTATGGTACCCATTTCAGACAGAAATGAGGAGATGATGGTTGAAACCAATATCATCGAGGTCGGAGCATTGTCGTGTCTAATGACGGACATTGACGACAGTTGCGCGTGCCAGACGACCAATGCCGCCTCCTTAAAAAAGGGGTGCAATCTTTGAAAGGAAAACAAGTGAGCTCAGCAACCATGTCTTAGGACCTTGGTGCCTCACAACCCTAAGATAAAGCTAGCATGCAAGTTTCATAGGCTTGGTGGAGCTTGGTTGAGTTCAGCCAATCAATCCACGGGCGCTGAAAGAGGTCTAGTAGACCTACTTATGGTCATGAACACATGGTTGCGAACCGCGAGGACTGATGTCCATATCTCGGATTGCACTTCTTGACAATGTTGCAGGGAGGTACTACCTTGGCAACAACCCGTTGGAAGAGATCATGTCCGAACGACATGGGAAGTGTTGTGTGGACCCGGACAGTTTTCGCGGGGACGTCCGGTTGATTGGTGGCAGGGACGCTCCTTGCAAAGGGGGAGGAGGCGTCACCACAACTGCTTACTAAACACGTACCACACAAAATATGGGAGAATTCATCCTATGTACCCTCTTCCAAACTGGCAAAATGTTATGTCAATGTACTTTCCAAAAGGCATCATCTATGCCATTGATACACGCGTGTGATGAGCCTTCGGTGAAGACTCACAACCACTTGTGAAGAACGTATAAGGATTGTACGTGTTTCATCTTGGTAAGAGCCAAGGATCACGCGATCAACACAAGATGTTGTACGCCAATGACCATAACCACAAAATCCACAAGAGTGTGGTTGATTGTGCGTGAACGTGATACAACCCTGTTGCGGATGACAATAGTTCACATGTGTGATCTTGTTTGCTCTTCTTGTTGCATGGTTTGCATCATGAAGTACGCCATGATAAAACATCCGTGAGAAAAAGACGAACCGGGACAGTTCGAAGCAAAGGAGGAGGAATGTAGCATACGGACTATTTTTAGGATTAAAGTTTTCGTTAAATAATTATCGGGTGCTTCGGGTACTTGAGGCTCAAGTTTCGAGGAGTGAAAACCCGGAAAAATATAATAGGCTAGAGTCTGGTTCGAATCTAGCCTGGAAAATATCCGTAGCATGATTCTAAGTGAAAGGAGTACCGCGATAGAAAATCCATCGCGTCACTCCTCCTCCCCTCTTAGCTTGGCTCCAGGGTCATGTTCCAGCGTGGCAATGCCACGTGGAACGATTAGGGTAGGATTATTATTCTGTGTCCATGCCCTATGATGACTATGTCCGTTGTGGTGCGGTTTGTCTCAGCCAAAATGGCTGAGGCGACCATTCACCCATTCTCCTTGGACTACACTTTATTAGGGCCTACGTTTTGGGTTCAGAAGTTAGTCGCAAAATGGCCAGTTCCGTTACACAAAACCTTGCCATCTTATGTGAGGTTTTAACCGTACCATTAGTCCATCGACAACTTCCCGTTTCTTGAGTAAAACATACTCGAATGATATCTCAACAAAAAGAAAGAGAGCATGAAATGAAATGGCAAAAAAAACAAACAAAATTGTCAAATAATCAGAACTGTAAAATATGAAACCATTTCGTAGCCTTGAAATGACATTTTTGCTCTACGACGACGCGACTCGGGTATAGCCCGTAAGAAGAGGGGACTCGGCAAAGTTGGAGGGCATTCCTCGACCCACTCGCGACTGAAACACTGAGAGCTCCCGCATTTTGATGCTACCTACTTGGTAGATTTCCACACTGGTATCCAGAGCCATAAGTCCTACGTAGACGGCCCTACCACCTTAGTCGCCCCTCTCGGGCGACTATGGTGGCCTGCTATAGCACTTTCACGATCGTCCACTTTGTCCCGCACAAGTGTTGATGCTCACAACTACAACAATCATCGTGGTGAACCCGTGTGTGAGAAACGGGCTCTTGGGATCAAGTGGTACAGCAAACGATACTAAAAAGGCCATGTGTTGCGCCAACAGGGTCCACTGGAGCGACAGCAAGCCCCCCCTAATGTGTTGTAACCATCTAGGGCGTACCATGGGCGAGCGAAGCCGCACAACCATATTTTTGGGGCGTCGGAGCTCGCCATTTCGAAGGAATACCGCCGCGGACAAGGAAGGAGCTGGTCCCGGGAGCATTAGTTCAAAATTCCATTGCGAATTCAATACTACTCCGTTTCTTGCCATGTTTTTTTGTTGGATTCTTTATTCCGAGCTCTTTGCGTTCCTTTCTAGTTAGAGGCCAAATTGTGCCATCCGGCAGCGCCATAGTAAATTCTATACGCAACTTGTTCTCTCACTTCCTTGTATAATATCCTTGAAGCTCCTCGTAAATAGAGTGAGATCAGTCTCCTCCTTAGTTGAGTGAGCTGGTGTGCTAGCAGAGACGCTAGTGTTGTACCCTTGAAGTTTAGTGAGTTTACATCCTCCTTGAAACGTACACACTTGCTTTGGTTGAGAAAGTTCGAAGTGAGTGAGCAGGACTCTTCCTTGCGAAGCAACTCACAAAATCACACCTACAAGGATTCAAGCTTGAAGAAGGAGGTGGGAGCAAAGGTTTGAAGTGATCAGCATTGCAAGAGCAAGTGCGTACTCCACCTCCAAAGAAAGAAAGCTATCATTCGACTACCCGCTAGCATTACGGTCTCCTGGCAAAAGATCTTGCCTTTACCATTGTAGCGAGGGAAACTGGATTGCCAACCCTTCTCGGGGGTCCGCCTCTAAAGAGCGCACCCAAGCGTGGGACCAAGCGATGAGGATTGATTCGCCATGCCTTATGGGAGGGAACCAAAGCTCCTCTTCAAAATCCACAACATCCCCATGACGTGGGGAACAGGGGACGGAGACGTGAGGAGCCCTTTGTGCCTTACGAACCACCTCCGCGTCATCCACCGTACATGCTCACAATCGAAGATGTTCATGAGCACTTGATCTTCGAATCTGAAGGAGGCATCGAGAGCCCCACCAAGGAGGTCGAGGCAGATCCTGCTGAGATGAGTCACGAGCCTATCCTGAACGCAACTCTGGGCGGCGATGTTCATGCTTCCAAGAATGTCAACCTCCAGGACGGAGCTGACAAGGACGTCTCAGAAGAGGGGATGATGGGGGGATGATAACGACAAAGAACCTAATGGTACGTCGGAGGAGGAGAATGCTGAAACTACACTGTAAATACATTAGACGACAAGGATAGTGAACCTCAGTTGGAGAAAAATGACCAGGAGGCCGATGCGGACGTCCGTCACAGGCACACGCACATCCTTGGGCCAATGGGGAGGCGCCACGTCCATTTTGAGGATGATGGCGATGGCAATGAGGGAAAGCCGTCCTCTGACTAGCATCTTCGTGTCGAGGTTGCTTGGTGAAAGTATGAAGTGCCCAATCATTTGGATACCACCCCAGGTGAACTGAGGAGCTCCATCACTGATCGCACAGGTGATGAAGAATCCCTCCATAGCCTTGGTCTCGCGGGCTGCCCAGGCATTTGTCGTGCTTTGCTCAATGTCGTTTTCCTGCTCAAAGTCGAGGAGGATGTTGCGCTGGTTAATCCACGACTTAGTTTAGAAGAATTTAACGTCATCGTCAGCATCGTGGGAGCAATGGCACATAGTCATGAGAATACCATGGCTGTATTGCGGTTATATATTAGCAAAATCTATGTCACCGACCGAAAGTTACCAGAGGAGAAAAATAAGCTTCACGGAGAGCTTGATGTCGCACTGTACCGTGCTGAGGAGGAAGAAATCGCAAGGGAAGTGCTGAAAGCAAAGCAGCATGGGGTGGCCTAGATCTACAAAGCTACATGTGTGTATGTGGTAGGAGAGGCTGCTGAACGCATGTGCTAATGCTAGGAGTGAGCCCGAGTTGAGACGCATTGTGCCAACGTGGAGCTAACACCGACAACTACCTTCAGTCCCATAGTGAAACCCGCCACAGTCGGAGGACAGACAACTACTAGCAAATGGGGTCGCGCTGTGTTTAACCCTTCTGATAAGTACGATGGCAAGTTTAACGTACACACATGACTGAAAGGATTTAGGCTACAGTTGTAGCTGGAAAAGGTGCCTATGGAGGATTGGGGGGCCCAAGGCATGCTCGCAGTATGCCGTAAGAAGTATGAGCAGTTGGCAGATGTATGGTATACAAAAGAGCGACAGGGTATCCCTACATGGGAAGAGCGTGGGGAACTCACGGGGGATTTGTTCTCACACCCATTGGACTCGCAGGCAGCAAAAGTTGAGCTGGAACGGTTCAGGCAAGGGATCATGACCTTGAATCGTTATGCGGAGGTCTTCTACGACACATTCCAATGTGTCCAACCGCGTCAGATGACCAAAGACACAAAGATCACTCTCTTCCTCAACATCCTCGCTAGTCAGCAGCTCAAGTTCCAATATATCATAGACAAAGACCATAAGTGGTGGACACGTTTGCGGGCGGTAGCAAAGTATATTTTGCAGACGTATAACAAGAACTTGGCCTTATGGGACACGTCGACTCCACGGCATGCGAAAAGTATTGACCTCACAAGCTTCCATAGAAATGGAGGGAGAAAGCGCCCTCTTGAGGGACACGCTGGATAGTAAGAAACGCCTCATGTTCAAGGGCAAAAATCATCGCAGCCTGGCAGTTTCACATGCAGGGCGTGCAATGAGCCAGGGCACTTTGCATGCAACTACCCGCAACACCAGCGCCAAGGTCCTGCATAGGGGCAAGCCTTCCGTACCGGTCAAGATGATAGTACTTTTGGAGGTCCCATCCGGCAAGGGACGTAGGGACACCAGCACGATGGTGCTCGTCTAGGCCAAGGTGTTGGAGGTGGCATGGCTACTGGTGCTATAGACGGCCATAATGTTAGACATCGGCTGGGTTATGTTTGCCCTGGGTATATGCCTGGAGGGTAACAGCAGCCAGCTCTTGGAGCTATCCAGAGGATACGAGTCCGTGGAAGGCAGCGTGGCCGTCGACGCCCTCGCGTGGTAGATGAGCTGGATGGCTATAACCAATCCGGTGCGGAACATCGTGCGTACCAACAGGATTTTTGCCAACCCCAGCAATAGAGAGTGGACCACTGCCCGGGGGATCAAGCGGCTTGGGAGATGAGAGATTTTTCATGTTTGTGGATGATTTTATGAAGCAATTTGAATTCTTGTCATCTCAATGCTTCTCGACAATAATCTCATCATTCATCCAATCATACTCTCTCTACTATGGTCACTTTTGTCCACTGATGTATGTCACGAAGGAGAATCTTGATAATCGTGACTGCTTTGTATTGGCAACACGAGACAATGTCAAGGAAATTATCAGAGAAGCACAACAAGTGCATGAAAAACAAACCCTCTTATCGACCACGATAGCAGTCCCCATACACAAAGACTTTGAAGTCTCTCAATTCAAAGATTGGAGGTTGCTGGAAACTTTCACTAGGGAGAACCACAAGTGGGAGAAAGTGGACAACATGGTGGAGCTCCGTCGATGCTCCCATGCCTACCGGGATTACCACTTACATGCCAAACCACCTATGAGTTTGTTCATGCGCAAATTGTTTGCCACCATGCCGATGCAATTTCGGGGGAGTGCCAACGGAGCATTGGCTCGCATTCTTGGAGACATTGGAGCAGAGGATTCTTTTGTGAAAGCGGCATTCTTTGATGCAACCGGCCTTAAATAGACCCCGAGACAAGGGAAAGTGGTTGCGTGGTCCTGCTCTCCCTTGGAGGATTGAGCACAAAGATCCGTCTCACAGTCCTTAATCTCATGGACCCATTCGACGTTGTCTTAGGATACCTGTGGTTGGTGAAACACAAAGCAAAAATGAATTTTGAATAAAAACGGTGGAAGTCACGAAGGGGTACCAAAAAATCACCATTACACCAATACCTCAGATGCTTTGACTTGAGAGGAACACACTTGTAATGCTGACTGCAATGCAGGTAAAGCAAAGGCTGGGACAAGGTTCTCACTGCTTCTTTGCCACCTTGTAGAGAACAGAGGAAGGAGTACCAGGACAAGACCTCTCGAAAGGTGTGGCAGACGCTACTTCTGACTTTCAAGATGTGTTCCAGTACTCGCCAGACGGCCTACCTCTAGCACGGAAGATGGGTCATACCATACCACTCAAGCTTGGAGCCATGCCACTGTTTCAGGCAATGTATCGGCTCAGCCTGACTGAGAGGAAGGAAGCAGAAACACAAATAAAGGAGTACCTACACAAAGGGTAGATCGAGCGAAGCTCGTCGCCCTTTGGCCCACCAATCCTCTTCGTGAGTAAGAAGGATGGACGTCCGTGCATATGCATGGATTATCGTGCATTGAAAAAACTCACGATGAAGAACCTTTATCCACTACCACAAATCGAGGACCTTTTTGACCAACTTCAGGGAGCAAGAATCTTCACATCACTCAATCTTTCTCAAAAGTACCATGAGATCTGCATCATGGAGGAGGATGTGCCCAAAACAGCGTTCCGCATGCACTTGGGACATTACCAATTTTGAGTGCTCTCTTTCGGGTTTACCAATGCACCTACAATATTCCAAGCTGTGATGAACAGCGTATTTCAAAATCAACTCAAGAAGTCCATGTTGGTGTATCTCAATGACATCTTGGTCTTCTCAAAGACGGAAGAAGAGCATGAACAAGATTTGTGAGAGGTGTTAGAAATTCTATGAGACAACAATTTATTTGCAAAGATGAGTAAGTGCAAGTTTGCACAAAAGGAACTTGAGTACCTCGGTCACATCGTGAGTGGAGACGAAATCCAAGTAGACACACGCAAGGTACAAGTTGTGAAGGAAGGGCCACGTCTTGAGAACGTAGATCAGCTTTGATATTTTCTTGGCCTGGCAAACTACTCCAGCCGCTTCATGATGGGATACTTTTCCTTGAAGCAAGCTCACAATCCTCACATGAAAGACAACACAATGGCTGGACAGACAAATGTGAGGCATCCTTCAATAAGGTCAAGGAAATGCTGGCATCTGCGCCTGTGCTAGCCCTGCCAGACTCAAAGAAATCATGGGAAGTAACGTGTGATGCATCGATCATTCGCATTGGACTAGTGCTCATGTAAGATAGCCACCCTGTGGCATACGAGAGGTGAAGGTTTTCCGATACAGAGACATGCAACACCACGGGAGAACAAGAACTTCTGGCCGTCGTACATGCCGTCAAGGTTTGGTGTTGCTACTTGGAAGGAGCAGAGGAGGAGATCATAGTGGTTACCAATCACAACCCCCTGATATACTTCCAAACACAACCCAGCCTATCCCGATGTCAAGCGCATTGGAGTGAATACTTGAGTCCATTCTCGTTCACGTGGCAAGATCAGCCCGGCCAAATTAACGTGGCAGACCCGCCGAGCCGGAACCCTGTTTGTGTGGTAATCATGGTGGGAAGCAATAACTCATCGGAATGTAACTTTGCCACAGTGGCAAAGATATTGAATCGACATGCGAACCAGCTCTGCCCAGCCCCAAGGCCACTAGTGAAAGTGAACCCTTCCAAGAACCAGATTTGCATGGACTACACCGTTGATCCATGGTTTCAAGATTCACGGAACATTGAACGACATGGCCTCGTTGAAGCAGAAGGCCTTTACTAGCATGGTGAACAAGTGGTGATTCCACACGTGGAAATAATATGTGAGTAGATACTATTCAAGTTCCATAGCCCTCTAGCATCTGGACATGGACCCAAAGAAGACAGGCTACTCGCTCGCCGAGCATTACTGGTGGCCAACATGGAGAAACGACATATGGAGGTACTATGTGGTATGTAACCTTTGCCTCCAAAACAAAGCAAGCAACAAGGCACCAAGGGATCTAATCCAGCCTCTAGAGCTACCAAACGCTCCATGGGAGTCTGTAGTCATGGATTTTATTATCGGTCTACTACAAAAAACAAAGGATCATGACGCCATCTTTGCGGTGATTGGCCATGCTACCTGCATGGCACACTTCATGTCCACAATGTCACGTAACACTACAGAGGAAGCATCATGCTTATTCTATGAAGACGTCCTAAAATACCACGGCATCCCACCGAAGATCATCTCAGACCGTGGCCCTTGATTTGCAAGCCGCTTTTGGCAGACACTCAATGAGTGATACGGGAAATGAGTAAAGATGTCAATTGCATTCCACCCGCAGACAGAGGAACAGTCAGCGCATGAATCGTACATTGGAACAAATGTTAAACATGTACATCAAATCAATGATGGAGGAGTGGAATGACTTCCTCAGTTGTGCAGAGTTTGCTGTCGACAATGTGGTAAGCGATTTGTCATGGTATACTCCCTTCTTCCTCAACCATGGTCAGCATCCGGTGGTACCCGCTTCTATGGTGAAGCGCGGAGGCGGCGGTAATCAGGTCTTCTTGACCTAGGCCTTTGTCGAAAGAATGGATGCACATCTGTACGCTGCTCGACAATGCGAAAAGGTATGTATTAAAAAAAACCGACACGAGGTCAAGTTCTCCCTCGACGACCGAGTGCCTTTGAGCACAAAGAACGTATGGCTAAAGACACCAGGTGCACGTCAGATATGGCCAAAGTGGCTTGGACCGTTCATGATTACGCAAGCAGTAGGGCTAGTGGCG
The DNA here is from genome assembly GCA_023375785.1 of Penium margaritaceum. Lineage (NCBI taxonomy): Eukaryota > Viridiplantae > Streptophyta > Zygnematophyceae > Desmidiales > Peniaceae > Penium > Penium margaritaceum. The sequence goes on from SZWC01004095.1 coordinate 102,402, forward strand.
TACCAGTCGGACCTGCCATCTGCAATGCGCATTCACAATGTGTTCCATGTGAGTCTACTTGTACCAGAAAAAATAGATGGGTTTGGTCAGCCACCCCCGCCTTTTATCCTTGCCACGGAAGGCTAATGCGAGCTGCACCACGTCTGTTAAAGTAGCAAACGTTTGTTTTCCACTTGTGCCAGTGCGCGTAGCTGTTTCCTACTTTCTGCTGGACCTGCTAGCCGGGTTTGTTTTGTTAGGCTGACTCCTGCACGTGTATGCCTCTCACAAATCTAGCTGCTGAGTGTGAGTGCACGTCCTGTGACCTGCGCACTGGCCAGGTGGTGTCCTCGCGTCAAACGAGGGGACTTTTCGCCCCCCTCCTCGAAAGGGAGCGAAAGCTCCCCCTCCCCACTGTCATGGGCATGAGACTGGCGTGACTGGGGCATGTTGCGCCGCGCAACATGCCCCAGCCCGTTGACGTCATGTGCTGGGCGAGGCCGACCCGGTACGGGACGGTCCTCGCTCTCCTCTCGCTCATTTCTTTCTAACAAAACTTTCAAACTACTCGCCTCGATCCCCTCTCGCACTAAGTCTCCAACATTTCTCTTCCCCCCCTCACAGCTCTCGAGAGCGCCCCCCCCTCACAGCTCTCGAGAGCTCCTTCCCCCTCACAGCCACGAGGGATAGTTAGCCGCGCGGCTAACTCCCAGCTCCACGACTCCCGAGTCCCGCTCCACGCATCCCGTTCAACATGGCATCAAGCCCGTGATGTGGGCCTGTGACCCTCTCGCTTCTGCTTCCGCTGCTCCGGTGGCTTGTTCTGCCGCCGTCGTCCTCGCCGTCTCCGCGGCCTTCGCTTGAGCGCCCGCTGCTGCTTCTGTTGCCGCTGCACTCCTCTCGCTCCGTGGGGTGCTCCCTCCGTCGTCACTCCCGCTCTCGTTTCCACCAGGTTCGCCCCTTTCGGGGTCTCCTCGTCGTTCCAACACCCCCCCCCTCCCGTCTGTTTTTCCCCGTTCTCTCTCGTTGCCCTGGGTCGTTTCTTTCCTGCTTTCTCCCTTGTCTTTCCTTTTCTCTTTTCGCTGCCCTTTGCCCTTTCGCTCACCCTCCTCAGTTTTCTCCTCTCCTGCAGGTGGGTTTTCCTCTTCCGTGCTTCCCTGGACCTGCCCAGCCTGCGTGTCCGCTCATCGGCTCTCCCTCTCCGGCCCTCGACTCGGCGCTCGGCCTCCGGCCCTCCCGCCTCGGCTTCTGCTCCAAGCTCCGTTTCGCCTCTCGGCTTAGGTGTTAGGCCTAGGTGCTTTCGGCTCGGCTATAGCCTCTAGGCTCTAGGTCCTAGGCGCCAGACTGTTTGCCGGNTACTCGCCTCGATCCCCTCTCGCGCTAAGTCTCCAACATTTCTCTTCCCCCCTCACAGCTCTCGAGAGCGCCCCCCCCCCTCACAGCTCTTGAGAGCTCCTTCCCCCTCACAGCCACGAGGGATAGTTAGCCCCGCGGCTAACTCCCAGCTCCACGACTCCCGAGTCCCGCTCCACGCATCCCGTTCAACATGGCATCAAGCCCGTGATGTGGGCCTGTGACTCTCTCGCTTCTGCTTCCGCTGCCTCGGTGGCTTGTTCTGCCGCCGTCATCCTGGCCGTCTCCGTGGCCTTCGCCTGAGCGCCCGCTGCCGCTTCTGTTGCCGCTGCACTCCTCTCGCTCCGTGGGGTGCTCCCTCCATCGTCACTCCCGCTCTCGTTTCCACCAGGTTTGCCCCTTTTGGGGTCTCCTCGTTGTTCCAACACCCCCCCCTCCCGTATGTTTTTCCCCGTTCTTTCCCGTTGCCCTGGGTTGTTTCTTTCCTGCTTTCTCCCTTGTCTTTCTTCTTCTCTTTTCGCTGCCCTTTTCCCTTTCGCTCACCCTCCTCCGTTTTCTCCTCTCCTGCAGGTGGGTTTTCCTCTTCCGTGCTTCCCTGGACCTGCCTAGCATGCGTGTCCACTCCTCGGCTCTCCCTCTCTGGCCCTCGACTCGGCGCTAGGCCTCCGGCCCTCCCGCCTCGACTTCTGCTCCAAGCTCCGTTTCGCCTCTCGGCTTAGGTGTTAGGCCTAGGTGCTTTCGGATCGGCTCTAGCCTCTAGGCTCTAGGTCCTAGGCGCCAGACTGTTTGCCGGGGGCTCTAGGCCTCTCGGCTTTGGACTCTTAACTCTGAACTCTTAACTTTGACCTGTGGGCCTCCGCCCCTCTCGTTGCCTGTGGCCTTTGGCCGACCCCCCCCTTGCTATTCTTTCTGTCCGGCTCTCTGAGCCCGGGGCCGTCTGCCCCCAATCGGCTTGTCCGCCCGTTTCCGGCCGTGTGGCCTTGCCCTTACGGCATTCTAGGACCCCCCCCGCTGGGTCTCGTCCCGGCTTTCCCATTTTTTTTCTCTCTCCTCCCTCTCTACTCTTCTCTCTATCTCTCTCTCTCTCTCTCTCTCTATCTCTCTCTCTCTCTGGCCTCTCTCTCCGCTCTCCCTCCCCTCCACCTCCTCCCTCTCCATCTCTTGCCCTCTCTCTACCTCCTCTCCCCTCTCTGCTCTCTGCTCCTCTCCCTCCACCCTCTCTCTCTCTCGCTCTTTACCTCTCTTTCTCTCTCTCCTTCCCTTCTGACTCTCCCCCTTCTCCATCTCTCGGTCTCTTCTCTCTCTCTCTCTCTCTCTCTCTCTCTCTCTCTATCCCACCCCTCTCAGCTCTCTCTCTCTACTCTCTCTCTCTCTCTCTATCTCTCTCTCTCACCCCTCTCTCTCTCTCTCACCCCTCTCACCTCTCTCTTACTCCTTCTCTCTCTTTCTCTCTCTCTCCCTCTCACCCTACCCTCTCTCTCTCCCTCTTTCTCTCCACCTCTCTCTCTCTTTTCTCTCTCCTCTCATTCCTCTCTCTCCTCTCTCTCTTCTCTCTCCCCCTCTCTTTCTCTCTGCCCCTCTCACTATCTCCCCTCTCTCTCTATCTCTCTCTCTCTCTCTCTTTCTCACCCCTTCCTTACCTCTTTCTCTCCCCTCACTCTCTCTTCTTTCCCTTCCTCTCGCTCCTCTTTCTCTCTCCCTCTATTTCTCTCTGTCCTCACTCTCTCCCCCCTCTCTCTCTCCCTCTCTCTCTCTCTCTCTCACCCCTTCCTCACCTCTCTGTACCTCCCTTCACTCTCTCATCTCTCCCTTCCTCTCTCTTCTCTTTCTTTCCCCCCCCTCTTTCTCAGTCTCTCTCTCTCTCTCTCTTTCTTCCTCTCACCCTCTCCCTCCCTCTCCTCTCTCTTTCTCCCTCTCTCTCTCTCTAATCTCTCTCTTTCTCTCTCTCTCTCTCTCTCTCTCTCTCTCACCCCCAACACCTCTCTCTGTCTCCCTCTCTCCCTCCCTCTCACCCCCTGTCACCTCTCTCTCTCTCTTCCTCTCTCTCTCTCTCTCTGTCCCTCTCCCTCTCTCTCTCTCCCTCACCCCTCTCCTCTCTCTTTCTCCCTCTCTCTCTCTCTAATCTCTCTCT
>SZWC01004095.1:114175-132802 GCA_023375785.1 Penium margaritaceum
AGGAGCTCTCGTCTACCCTCGTCCGTGGCGGTTTCCGTCCTAGCCAGTCCGACCCCTCCCTCTTTGTCGGTGGCACGACTCTCGCGCCTGCCTTCATCTTGGTGTATGTGGATGACCTCCTCATCACCTCTCCCTCTTCTTCTGCGATCTCTGAGGCGAAGGGTCTTCTCTCCTCGGCATATCGCATGAAGGATCTTGGCCTTGCTGCCATGTTCTTGGGCATGCAGATCGAGCGCCTTCCTGACTGTCTGTTGGTCCATCAGGAGCGTTATGACAGACCCTTGGAGACCGCTTCGCCTCTGTCATTGACCTCTCCCGCCCTCTCCCTCCTGCCTCCTCACCTATGCCACCGGGTACTCAACTCGCCCTTCGTGTGGCTCACGACGCGGAGTCCGGTGCGCCAGAGTCCGCCGTCACGTTTCAGTCCATCATTGGCGCACTCACATATCTCGCCGGCACTACGCGCCCTGACATTGCCTGCGCGGTCAACGTCTTGGCCCAGTATGCCCGCGAGCCTCGCACGGCTCACCTCCAGGCGGCCGCGTATGTCCTTCGCTACGTCCTCGGGTCTGCACGTGCCGGCCTCGTGTTCCCGGCCGGGTCGGGCGTACCTCTCCTGACAGGCTACGCCGACAGTGATTATGCCCGTGACTCAGACGCCCACAGCCGTAGCGGCTTTGTCTTCCTCCTTGGCCCTGCTGCCATCTCCTGGCGCAGCGGCAAGCAAGGCTGTGTCGCTCGCAGCACTGGCGAGGCCGAGTACATGGCCTTGGGCGGTGTTCCCGCTGAGGCAGTGTGGCTTCGTCGCCTTCTCGGCGATCTTCGTCTCCCCACCCCAGCCGTGCCTCTCCACACCGACAGTGCGAGTGGGCTGGCCATTGCCCGGAACGCTGGTGCGCTTCACCGTCGCACCAGGCACATCAACGTTGAGCACCACTACGTGCGTGACGTCATCGCGTCCAGCGCTGTCTCTCTCCGCTTCATCTCCGCTGAGTTCCAGCTCGCGGACTTCCTCACGAAGGCCCTCCACCAGCCGGCCTTTGCATCGAGTATCACCTCTATTGGTCTTCAGACTCTGCCCCTGCTTGACTGAGAGTACCTTTTCTCTTTTTCTCTGTTCTTCCTACCCCCTACCCGGTGTTGTTCGGTCCTCTGCTCGATGACCGCTCGCGCTGTATCCCTACTCATACTCGTACTCTCCGCTTCTCCCCTCCGTGTTTGCGTCTCCTGCAGGCTCCTGTACATCCACTTCCCTCCATCGTCGGCATGGTGCCCCCCGCCCGTCTCCGTTCATTTCCTCCCCTTCTCATCCCCTCCTTCTGCCACCTCTCCCGCTCTCATATCTTGTTGGTTTTCCTGTCGCCGTGTGCTTCCTGGCGGTGGGGTGCAGGTCCTTGATTATCCTCATCCTCGCTGCGCACGTCGTGACCACCACTCGTGGCCGCCTGGCACCCCTGGCCAGGGTGTGGCCGCTGGGTGCTTCTCGTAGGGTGCTTCTGGATCGGGGCTACTGGTGGGCGCCTCGGTGGCGTGCTTCTGGTGGGGTGCTCTAGGCGGAGATGCTTATGGTGGGGTGCTTCTGGCGGAGGCGGTGTTGGACGGGTGCTCCGGGTCGGGTGCTTCTGGAGGAGCTCTTCTGACAGGGTGTTCTGGACGCATTCTATTCTGTTCTGGTGGTGTTGGCCCGCTGTCTCTGCCGACGCTCTGTGCCGGCCTTTCAGGATTGTGGTGTGGTGTTAAAGCTTTCTGCTTGGGGCACCCACCCTCGCTTGCGCTATCGTGTTAAAGTAGCAAACGTTTGTTTTCCACTTGTGCCAGTGCGCGTAGCTGTTTCCTAATTTCTGCTGGACCTGCTAGCCGGGTTTGTTTTGTTAGGCTGACTCCTGCACGCGTATGCCTCTCACAAATCTAGCTGCTGAGTGTGAGTGCACGTCCTGTGACCTGTGCACTGGCCAGGTGGTGTCCTCGCGTCAAACGAGGGGACCTTTCGCCCCCCTCCTCGAAAGGGAGCGAAAGCTCCCCCTCCCCACTGTCATGGGCATGAGACTGGCATGACTGGGGCATGTTGCGCCGCGCAACATGCCCCAGCCCGTTGACGTCATGTGCTGGGCGAGGCCGACCCGGAAGGGGACGGTCCTCGCTCTCCTCTCGCTCATTTCTTTCTAACAAAACTTTCAAACTACTCGCCTCGATCCCCTCTCGCGCTAAGTCTCCAACATTTCTCTTCCCCCCCCACAGCTCTCGAGAGCGCCCCCCCCTCACAGCTCTCGAGAGCTCCTTCCCCCTCACAGCCACGAGGGATAGTTAGCCCCGCGGCTAACTCCCAGCTCCACGACTCCCGAGTCCCGCTCCACGCATCCCGTTCAACAACGTCCTCCAGCACCGTGAGTGTGTACTCCATACACGAGTGATCAAGGAGTACCTTGTGAATTGGGCTGGTTGTGGACCTGAACACAACTCGTGGGAGCTAGAACCTCGGATGCCGAAGGCAACTGTAGCCGGGTACTGGGAGAAATTGGCTGCCCGTTCAAAATGGCGTACCGTCGGGGTTACCACCCTGGCACACACCCCTTGAAGAGGATACGGTAATACACCCTTGCTATCGTGCGGTGTGTTACGGGGGCGTATTCATGACACATGTCGCAAAGACGCTCCTTACAAAAGGGAGAGGAAGTGAGGCCATGACTGTTATACGCCTGAGAGTTTGTGTCATAAGACCATGTTGTGAAGCCAAAATTTCTTTTTTGAAAGTGGAACTCAACAAACGAAGTCTTATTCTGCTAATCCGTTGGACTCTTCCTTCCAAGTGTGTCGGTCATTGCTCTCTCCAAGCAACGCAGCAAATTGTGACAATTTGGTCCAAAAAAGGGAGGAATGTAGCGGTGAAATGTTTTACCCTTTTAAAAATATTTTTTTATAAAATGTTTGACCATGCTAGTTAGCATGGTCAATTGTAAGGACCATGTGGAGGTTGGAAAAGAACAACCAACCACTAGGGGCTCGTTTTGATCACCTCCAACAAGACAATGAAATCTAACTTATGCCCCCGTATCACATTTCATTTACTTGGAAATGTGTCAAAACCTCACCATATTAGGTCAGAGATTTTTACCGTACCCTTAGTACATCGGTGAATTCTTGTTTATCGAATAAAACATACTTGAACGGGCTCTCGACAAGAAGGAAAGAGAGCACATAATGAAGTGGAAAACACAATGGGCAGGATCATCAAATAATCATAACTGTAAACACAAAAGCATTTCATAGCTTCGGACTGAACTTTTTGCACTATGACAACACGACTCGGGTATGACCCGTAAGAAGAGGAGACTCGGCAACGTTCGAGGAAATTCCTCGACCCACTCGTGACTAAAGCACCGAGAGCTTCCGCATTTTTACGCTACCTACTTGGTAAATTTCTATAGTCCATCTGCCAGGAAACTGTTTCAATCTTTTATCTCAAAATTAATTTTATCACACTGTATACTTGGGCCAAATAGCTCGCCTACTCAGACGCAAAGACGCAAAGTGTGACTCTCATCTATCCAACACCAAAAAAAAAAACCTGAAAAGCCCAGTCGGAAATCATGCTCGCTCGCGGCATGTGTCGAGGGGAAAGCAAGAAAAAAAGTGCATGGGGACATCGCTCCCACGCAAGAATCTCAAGGGAGCGATGACCCATTTATTTTCTTTACATGAAAATCTCCCAATTAGGTGTACGATTTTGTATGTGTTGCGCGGGCTTTGCTCGCGACAAACATAAAACCCTTAACTGAACTGGGGGATTTGCATATCAACAAGAAAAACAAGGGGTTCATCGCTCCCTCACGATTGAGCAAAAATGCCCTTCTTTCCTTTTTGACATTTTTTACACACGCAAACCTACTATTTCAACGTCCAAACCTCAATCAAACCCTACTTTGATTAACATTTGGGATTTTAGGATTCTAGTTTTGCGCGGGCTCCTCCTGGGCCCCGTGGTAGCAGGACCTAGCAGGTTCCCTTTCAACGCATGGGGAGTCTTGAACAAACTTCCTCCCCTAGTATCACAAACCCTTCAATAAAGGGATTTGTGGTACTAGTGGGGGGTGTCGCATGCCATGTGTTGTCGACGCATGGCATGCCGCCTCACCATGCCTTTTCTCCTTTTCTCTTTGTTACTGGCATGGCGGTTGTGCCAGCCAATGGATAGCTAGGTTATTTTTCACTCGACGACAAGGGGATAAGCTATTTAGTTCCAACTACTGGGTACACGTGACTTGCGTCCTATATTTTCCTCTATTCTGGTCGCTCGTCAAACGTGATTCCTGGATCCCAAACATGTAGGTTTTCTTCCCTGTTGCTTATTTGGAGGAGCTATTGAAAGTTGTTCTCTTTACATTGGACCCAGTTATATCAGTCGTTCTTCCCTCACCTCCCCACTGATCCCATTGACCTCCCAATGGGTACCCTACCCTTAATCTTTGCTCTTTTATAAAATCGGGTATCGAACCAATCAAACATAGGCATCTAATGCAACGAAAAATTGTTCTTTGGTGTATCTACAGTCTTGCCAATGGGTTGCATTGATACCTAAATTCCAACAAAAGGAAGAACAACACCCACCCGGTCAATGTTTAAGTTTTTAATCTGACATGCCGTAAAATATTTGATGAACCATCGTTCTAAATTCCACTTGAGCTCATGATGATTGTACCCTTTGGCCAAATATACCCTACTGCACTTGGATTCCGACGAATAAGATGAGCCATAATTGTCTGGACGATAAAATATCAATTCTAAAAATAATTAGGTATGTCTTATATTTCGACGTAAAACAGGACAAGCATACTTTGATTTCGACGATGCCTCGGGGTCAATTTTGGTTTTCGACAATGTTTGGATTGAGGAACCGCTTGATTGTTTGAATTGCATCATTCGGGCATTCAAACGGTAAAGCGGTTGAGTGGTTGACTCGCCGCCGACTTCCTCGGCCAATTCGTCGGCGGCGAGAGTTGGCCGCCACTCGCCAAAGGGAAAAAAGAAACAGACTTAAGCCTAACATTAAGAAAAAAACATAACTGAACCCGGGGACAAAAGATTGATACACGCACTTTAAATTCAATGAATGACTGTCGGGATTAATTAAGTGAAATGTAACTTCTGACCAAAAAACCAATTCTGATGAATTTCAACCAATTTCACAACAATTAATGTCAAAATCAAAGAGCAGTAGGGTAGTGGTAAAAGACTAAAGTTTGCATGGTGGAATTTCCTCCTAAATATGATGGAAGTGTACGTTGATTTTATCCTAAATTTTTCCATCGGCTATTATGCAAGAACGGTGCGTCCTTTGTAAATGTAGGTGTACCCTCATATCCCAACTTTAGCGTTTGCCCTTGCACTTCAGAAAAATCCATGAAGAGTATCGTAGGGGGCCAATTCCTATTCACCCACCTTTTGAAAAAGATCTTACACAGATTACCCACCGTTGATAATATTATTCATACAATACGCACTCCCAATGAAAGAGGACTCACTTGCCCACTTTTTGGCAGCGGAGTCCATGACTTCCCCACGGGTTTTAACAAGTGCGCTTTGTGCCCAAACCTAAAAGAGAGTGCTTCCGGTCCCCATTTTTCACGACATGATTATGAAACCCACTAAAACCCTTAGGTGGTGGCCCGAGTCATGTACACCCAAACATCTCGATTTGTGCCAAACAAAACCTTGGGGAAAAGGAGATACATGCTAATTAGGCGTTATATTGTCCCAGGTCCTGAAGGTTGTCTTCAACCTCGTCCATGTTCCTTCGATCATCATCTGTTGTCAATAGGAATGTTCATTGAGGATTGGTAAAGCTCCAGTTGTCCGATGGTAGGATCAGACAATCGGAGTCTTTCATTTTGGTCTTTGCCGGCGGAACGACTATGTCGAGTGTGATCCTTTCTGTTTACACCTTCCGACGGACGGGCTCGTTGACGTCGCTTTTGTCAACATCGTAGTTTGTTGTGCTTTATTGTCCATCGTTGAGTGTGTAGGTTAATCTCGGCATATAATGATGAGAATTGGATAAAAATACCTCACTGGTGAATATCGACCGATGCATTCGAATACGTGACTTGGGTCTTTGCCATTCAGGAGTCGTTCTGTAAACACGATACTCACGTACTCCCCTGATCTTTGAATTTGAATTTAATGTTTTTCAGGTTGTTCGAATTGGATACGTTATTTCGTTCAACGAATTGATTAGAACACAAAGATAATTCCCTTTAAAAATGGTCGAATCCTTGGGATCATCTAGTAATATTATTCCAAAATTACTTTAAGTTGTCCAAGGAAATGAGTGGGGAATCGCGCGGAAAATGTGGTGTTCAGCTTTTCACGACAGGATTAAGGGATGTCAGCAAGCGTGACACGGCAGATTCTGGCTGTTTGTACCCAGAAACAGCCTACGTGTGACATGTCAGAAGTACGCAGGGGAGAAGGCCGATAGGAATCCTTCGCGCGGTGTCGAATTTTAGGAACAGCGAAAAGGGTGAGCACGACCAGTTGTCGAATACAAGGATCCAATTTTCCACCAATTCGACGAATAAGGAACACCAAAATAATTCCATACCCGAAAATCCCGTCTAATTCATGGATCATATAATTAGGAAGAATGAAAACTACGAATTCATAGATCAGGGGGGTAGTTGAGAGGATTTCTCTCTTTTTTTTTTTCGTGTAGTCAATTCATTGAAATTGTGTGGCACCGAACATTGTCTTGCACATTGATTAACATACATAAAAACGTTTTGGTCGTAAACAATACATATGGCGATACAAAATCACAAGATGTCACTCGTGATGTCTCTCGCTTACCTTATGGAAACATTATCTCAAAAACACACTTCTTCACATTTGTTACATGAAGGATTGAACGGCTACCGACCCTCCTTTTGGTTTGTTTTTTGTGCTACGTGTGGATGACAACAATGTGAAAAGGAAGGTGTGTGATGCCCCGTGCGCTCAGCAAACAAAAGAAAATGACCATCGGCTATTCAAAAACAGTAGACTAGCTCATTATAATCATGATATTTGAAAGACTATTCTCTTCCAAAACAAGTCGACACAAACGTTATTGGATATATGCATCCAAGGACTGGCTTTTGTCCTATCCTCGTGATGGATATATCCGTATCATCTCCATATTTTCCTATACCTCTGGAGACCAACAAAAATGAGAGCGACCTCGTTATCCTTCTATCTTTTGTTTCATATCTCGTGCAATACAAGACATGGAACTATGAGAAAACATCGAAACAGAAGCATAGAAGATAGCACCTTGTTGCTAGTCGAAGTTCCCATTTGATTATCACAATTTTTTTTGTCCATGTACCGATTACATAAATGTTTACTTATATTTCGTAATCGTGTAGATTAATCCTCAAACCGTATACTGACCATCGTCCAATGTAGCGATCGGACGGTCGATCGTTTTTGGACACCTCGAGACATGTTTTCTAAAGAAAGTCCTTTTTTTTGCATTTTCTCTCCATTGAAACTTAGCCTCAAATGATATAAAGTGGAACCAACATTTTGAAATAGTAAATATCGCGAGTAAGAGTATGCAAATGGACTTAGAAAAAGAGCCTTTTGTTTGTACATCTCTCACATCGTAGATTATACAACAAATTACTACAGTGACTGAAAACACGACCTTGCTAAACAATTGTCGTTGAGGCCTGCAGAAGAGGGGACCAATGAGGACGTGCAATGTTGCATGCGATGGCACATACAGCTTCTATTTTTTTCATCGAGTACAAAACGGTGAGTGGAGCACCACTCGACCACACTCTGGCAGAGCTACACACATGGAAAGCTCTGACAATGTGAAGTCTTCAGATGAAAAGAATGACGTCAGACAGGATTGTTGAAATAAGCTCCCTTGTACAAGCACCCGTTAAATGTGACCACATTCTTCAATGGGTGAAAGAGCTCGGATACCCGCACTGCACATACTATCAAGCTGGCGTATCCACGGGTTGAAATTCTGATATGGCATGTCCAGAATACAAAATTTTAGGTACGACATATCCATGAATACCACGGCTACTCACGGCGTATCCAGGGCCTTAAAATAGACAACATATGGGCATGTTGTTTATTCTTTAAAATGATGGATACGGCGTGTTTAATGTTTCTGTAAGTCCGTGCACATTAAAAAGATGGTGGAAATGTCTGGGGAATGTGATGTCATCTTTATAAATTTTTTTCTGTAGTAGGTTGTCGGAGTGGAGTCATAGATTGCTAGCAGACATATGTTATGTAATAAAGTTTGCATAATCAAATAGGTGCGCGTTTCTGGAGTATTATCCCGGGGAGGGGGTGGTGTCATGTCCTACATTGGTCCTTGTTATTTGGGAAATGCACCACCTCGACTTCTCCCACGTTGCATGTACTAGGTAGAATAGACCCTGTCGCCCCCAGCTGGCGTATACGTGTCCTCTTTGGCGTATGCGGAACGTTCGATCAATGGAACGGTGCGTGACGTTGATAGCCAGGCATTGTTTGATTCAGGTGTAGCGTATGCCGTGTAGAAGTTGGCATGCTTATGTACCCCCCCTCCATTCTTTCGGATCCAATGAGTTTGACCTAGCACTGCACGTCCTGGTACCACCCTAGTCTCTCCGGCACCGTGCACTGCCTCGGCACGGTGCCAAGGAGTATGGCTGAGGACGTCCTACTCCCAGGTGAGCAACCAAGTGGGCATCCCCTGCTTTAAGTAGTCATGTTTATTCTTTTTTATCCGTGTTCAGAAACTATGGCCGCACAGTTGCGGTGGTCAGCATCCCATAGGCGGGGATGTGGACGGTCTGATGACTGCACTCTCGGGTCTCCTCCGCCATCGTTGGCACTCCCAACTTTTTATGTTGCCTATTTTGTTTTGTTTTTTGAGTAGTTTCATCTGACGATGAGCTGGGCAAAAAATAACCAAAACGCACGAAGGTTAATGGCGCCTTCCCGGGGGGGTGGAGTTCAAGGACATGGCCAAGTGTTGTTATGCCGTGGACGAATATCTCATCAAGAACAGCATGACCGTGCGTTGGTTGCGGAGTGAGCCAACGAGGTTCACATCCCGTTGTTCCCAGTTCAAGGACAAGGACTGCCCCTGGATTTTGCACACCCACGTGTGTACCCAAGATGGGTTGGTGAAGGTATCCGAGTGGAAAGATGACCATCACAATGTGCCTGGTGCTTGAAGCGGCCGTTGAGATCCGGCAAGTATTGTGAAGTGGGTGTCCCGGCACATCTGCTACCTTGCAGAAGAACCTCCATGCGGATGTAACTAGTCTTGAGGCAGTGATTAAGAAGACGACCAGCAAGGATGTGGACCAGGGCACCTTGTACCGCGCAAAGATAGCGACACAAGAAAAGCTGCTCGAGAATTGGACCATGTCATGGTCTCTATTCCCGGCGTATTTGTAAGAGATATGCACTGTGCAGTTGTCCGTACTCTTCACCTTTGTTTTTTTTGTCCTAGAAATGCCTGACGCTATGTGGTTTTTAGCTGTTTGTACCTCACGAGACTGAACCGCAACACACACTCTGTCGCCGAGGCAATAGAGGACAACATTTTCCACCGGGCATTTGTGGCCCCTAGCGCGACCGTTGTTAGTTTCCAGCACTCCCGTCGCATCGTGACGATGGACGGGACTTTCCTGAAAAATGGCCACAAGCAGATGTTGCTGCTGGCACAGTATTTCGACACCAGCAATCACGCTTTGCCTATGGCATGGGCACTGGTGCCCACAGAAAACAAGGACCACTGGACCTGGTTTTATTTCCACCTCGCCATTGCCTACCCAACCATAGCAAGGCAGGGTAATGCAGTCATCAACGATCGGGAGATTGGCCTCATGAATGCGTTGGACAGCAAGCTGCCGGGTGCCACGCACACATACTGTGCGTGGTACCTCTGGAAGAACTTCCAACAACGGCACGGCAAGTGTGCTGGCTTTTGGGAAAACTGCACTGTGTCCCCACGCATAAACCCACGCTGATTTTTTGTGGTACAAGGAAATCACGAGGCGGCAGTACTTGCGCTGTGCAGTGTACTTGTTTTGTAGCGGAGTTGTGGGCAGCATCCCACTGGAGTTGTGGACACGTGTCTACTGCCCCATTGGACGCGGTGGGCACACGACATCAAACGCCTCTAAGTATCTCAATGCGTGCATCCTTGAAATACAAAAATTGTACCCATTCTACTGCTTTGAATCAATCTTTGTGTGGCTGCAGCGCATGGTGGCTGAACGCAGGAAAGAGGCAAGAGCATCCAAGGATGACCTGGCCCTAAATCCGGAGGCCCGGCTGCTGAACGCATTCGTGTTGTGTAACGGGTATGATGTCATGGAGTTTGGGCCCCAGATGGCTACGGTCCGCGGGGTATCTAACCGTGATCAACGCGTGGACAACCCCCAACGTTTGTGCACTTGCAGGGCATGGAAAGAGTTCGGAATGCCTTGCGTCCATGCCTACGCAATGCTACTCGGTGGGGGGCAGGCGCCACAGCCACTATGTGACGTCGGCCTAACAAAGATGGCGTTCCGACATGCCTGCAACAACACGATGCCGGTTGTGGACCCAGCCACGCTGATTCCGTTGGAGGGGATCATCTGGACACAGTTGGATCCACGACGTGTGCGTGGGAGACCACAGAGCAAGCAGTTGGACCAAAACAAATGCCGAAAGGCGAACAACATCTGCCAACGATGTGACCTGAGGGGCCACGCCATGTCCAAGTGTACCAACCTAGCAGCAGTATCACCAGCAGCGGCAGTAGCAGAACCAGCATTGGAGATGCGGTTGGAGAGAGCAAAAGCTATAGTGCGCGCAGAGGCATATGCCAGGCACTGACCCACAAGTGGCACCCAGGCAGAGGCAGAGGCAACAGAGGCTGTAGTAGCAGTTACAGCAGCAGCATCAACAAGACCCATAGGTATTAGAAGCAAAGCAGACACGCCTGCTACTGGCCTGTAACAGGAGACAATCAACGTCTCGGATGATGACAACCATGAGTACAAACCAGAACGATTTCCAACATATGGAAGTGGAGAGGAGGAAGTTTACGACTCAGCACGCTTCATCGTGGACAAGGAATCTGAGCCAGAGGACACAAGACCCTAACGATGGATCGGTGAATATGACGACATGAGACGAAGACGAGAGTCCCTCGACTACATCCACCAGTGGCTGGCCACGCAGGGCATGCCACATGATAACTGGGAGGAATGATACGAAAAGGAGGAGATCGAGGGGTCTGAATGGTATGTTAAATGCTTCTCTTTTTCCATGTTTCACACTCCAATCTGTTGTAATGCATTTTCTAACAGTCCTTCCTGTCATCTGCCCATGGTGTGCAGGACAAGGGAGTGGGACTTCACTGGGCCTTGCATCATTTTGGCCCAATGAACTTGTAAAGGGAGAAGACACCAAGTAGAGAGGGTGGGCCAGATAACAGGTGGCCATCACTGTTTGGAACCTTGGTAAAGGGAGCTCATTAGGTAGTGTGGGTCTTTCTAGTGGTGTTTCTCATGTTTCGGTGATATAATGGAGAAGTTGGGTATTCAATCATAATATCCCTTAAAAAATTATGTGGTGTATCCATCCCGCAGCATAAAGTGCAGTTCTTGGACATTCTGCTCCTTCTCTATAACCAACATTTCCAGCATACCAACTCAACGTTTGCCATGGACAGCCCTCGTTTGTGACTGGTTTCATACTTGGTGTCAGTTCACTGTACTTGGTTTCAAATATATGGGCCGGCAAAATGCCGACACACATCATTAAGATGTACATGTGCCCGTGCCACAAAGACTAGGTGACGGGAGACATTGTTGAAGAAGATGTATATTCAAAGGGGGAAGTCATTGATCCCATCAGTGACATATTCTATGCTGCAGTTGAGAAAGTCATTGACGACGCATGCATTGCATATACGTGTGATATTCCTATGCCAGGATGTCATGTAGGCCAACAATTTCCTGCCTATGAGGTGATGGCATGGATCTGTCCACTGCCACCCTCCTTTCAAAGCTGGTTAGTGAGTGAGATACCCGGCCACTACATGCCAGTGTAGGTTCTATCAAAATGTTAACCTATCTGCGAGGACAAACTAATGCTTCTCCATGTTTTTGTTACCATGTTCACTGTAGTGCTATAATGTACTTGGTGTTGTCCATGGTATGGTGTTAAATAGTGAGCATCACATGAATAAAAAACATGGATGATGCGGGTATCCTAGGGGTACCGTGTTAATACACAGTACCCCTAGGGTATCATACGTGACGTTGGACTTATTATTTAACACCTTCAGGTAAGTGTTACAATGAACGTGGTGCTGTCAGGAGTTGTTTTTATGACTATATGGTGAATCATTCATCACGCGGCTGAATGGAGAAAGTAACGTGGATATCCCATGAAAAAAATTGACAATGTTGAACAAAGACACCATGTGGTTACATACGCGATATGGTGATGGGATGCATCTACACCCACGGCTTCCAATCACTCTTGGCGTACAAAGGACGACTAGTTGGAGTCCGCATACCCATCATCCACCACAGGGCGTATAGAGTGGGTGGTGCATAGTCATATATGGCGTCCCACTTAGCCTTCACTTGGCACCAGGCAACTTCAGCCTCGTCGCATGTTAGTTTGGGGGGAGAGGGTATGTCCACACCACAAGGACCGCGTCAAGTGTGTGGGATGTCTCCCCAGCCATCCATGGGAGTTAGTAGGCAGTCTACAGACATCGGCTCAAAGTCACTCGTGGATAGGGCTCGTCCCATTGCACTGGTAGCTCCAATAATCATGAACTCAGAGTTGAAAGGTGCAAAGCGGGTGGTTTCCAACGTTCAATTGCCGTCGCTTCACACATGTTGCAAAGCGACGCCGCACAACATCATGAGTGTGGCAGTGGCCGATGAACCATGCGATGGAGCGGTTGTCAATAGTCCAGCTAGTAACCAATCACGTTGCTCAGCAAAGTTGTCGCCATTGATTGTACTCCGAGTAATCAAAAGGACAGGTCGAATTTGTTGAGCGTGTATGATAAAATGTCGCATACACGTCAGCAACGACGAGCACAAGGGTTGCGTTCGTGTAATCGTGATTATTCTCAAATGTTCAGCGAGGGTGTATGGTGATCAAAATCACATGACATGGTATGCTGTATGAAATACGACAGACTCGGATGTGCCGTCTTCATTATGGCAGACACTGGATATGCGATTGCAAAATGAAAGTGGTCTGGATATCTGGTACCTTTTCTAGCACATGCAGGATTGACAACTCAACATTTGGACATGGTTGGTATCTAGTCACTTCGTCCTTCTTCAATATCACGTTAAAAGTATCAACGTGAAACAAGAGTGCATGAATTTATCATACACATGAGAAGAATGAGGCATCGCAATGTATAGAAACTAAAAAACAAACAAAATGGTTTTGTAGTGTGGCAGTGCCACGCCGACCGGTCGAAGGAGCCACGTGGCTCGAGTGGGGTCACCTGGGACTGTGGGCTGTTAGACGAGATGGTTTGAGGGTCGGAGACCCTCAAGCACTGCGGTTTTGGCCTAGTCGGTCAAGGATTCCGTCGAATAGAGCTCGAGGGCTCGAATCCCAAGTCGGGATTACCGTAGATGCCGAGGTGGCTCTCACTCCTAGCGGGGGGGGGGGGGGGGGGGGAGTGTAGCGTGGCAGTGCCACGCCGACCGGTCGAAGGAGCCACATGGCTCAAGCGGGGTCGCCTGGGACTGTGGGCGGTTAGACGGGATGGCTTGAGGGTCAAAGGCCCTCAAGCACCGCGGTTTTGGCCTATTCGGTCAAGGATTCGGTCGAATCCATTACAGGTTTCGTCCTTTAAACAAATCAATGAATTATCCACTTTTCTTAAAACATGACTATAACACCGGGATTATGTTAAAGGTTTATCAAAAGTGGGCACCGTAGTCACGGTTAGCTAGTATTCACGTCTTTTGGACAAGGTGGTAAGATGTTAATACCAATGGGTAATCGATATAATTTCTGAGAAAAGTGGGTAGTTGGAGAGGACCACACTCAAAACGTGGGTAAATGGGAATTATTCCGCTATTGCAGCACCATATATTTTGAACATGCAACCGCAATGACACGCACGAACGTGCTAGATTTTTTATATGATTCTCTTGCTATGACCAATGTTGGTCGAACACCCGTGGATTTACTCTTCCAATGACTGGGGATTGAGTGTTCAACAATTTAAGTCCAAATATGATACGTGGGTGAACAAGGATTTGAATGATGGATGGAAGTCATTTTCCACCTTTCCTTTTGGGAGGGGATTGTGGATAACACAAAAAGGTACTTCTTTAAACTCCATGATATTCGATGTCAGTTTAATACCTCAAGATGCCACCTTTTATCCTTATGTTTTACCCGATACCTGGATCTTACAAAAAAAAGGGCTTGATCACCCTTACCCTTGGAGTATGATGTCGGATAAGCTTCTCCCACCATGCTCAAATCCTCTGAAATTGTTCATCAATATGAGTCCTCATCTTTAGCAACTCCAGAAATGAGCATAAAGATTCTGATTCACCACATCAAATGAATGCCTAATGCATTGGCTTTATGTCCTTAGAATATCTTCATGATTTGTATGTCCGTCACAATGGAAGGATTGTGATTCAAATACATGTCTTACTCTCATTTGTCTGTTCATTGTATCCCATTTTTGGCAATGTCCATTGTTTAGATACAATTTCCTCTTCACCTCCTTGCATTTTTCCAGGTGTTTTCCTAGACTTACGTGTGATAATATTAGAAGAAATTATCCTGTATGATGATCTTGGACGCATCCGCAATGGATCTTCAACATGTATGCATGACATATAGACGATGGAGATTCAGAGAGAATTGCACCGGACAATAACAATGAGAACCAACAAGGATTTCCATGATGGAGGGTTTCAGTTCAGTAGAGAAAGCAATATCGAGGAAACAGGAGCAGAAAAGGTTGGAGGTTATGCGATGAGTGGCTCGAAGCCAAAAGAAACCACGAGTACCAGTCAGGCTAGAGGTAAGTGGTAGACCAGACCAGCTAGAGATCACCACCTTCGCTGCTGCCAACCTATGGCCAGAATGTTGGAATTTTTGTTGGAAACTCAAAGGGACAACCTTTCATCGACATTTATAACCTTTCTAAATTAATGAGCACATCAACTACCTACTCTATCTTCCAAGGGGATGTATCATGATTCTAAAAAAAAAAAACAAAAAAAAAACAAGAATGCTATGAGGAAATTCCTCTCCAGACTGATATTCACAACATTGTTTAAAGGTCAAACAATGTGGAGCTAATAGTGTAGCTAATGATTTTGGAAATATACTTCACAAATACATGGATCAACACCAATTGAGTAGATCTTGATATCACAATATATATATTTCTTGTGGATCATTCTATTGAGTTAGAGGTATGATCACAAGGACATCTGGCAGTGGAAGTAGGTCTAGGGAGCCAATTGAACATCTCACATACACTACCCCACATTGTCGATGTATTGCGTATTTCCCATCGAGCATAAAGACCCAAGTTAGTAGTTTATCCTTCTCCATTTGAATCATGGGATGTGTTGACGCATGTGATCCAGAAGAATGAGGAAACGGACATCCAATACATGTTGTAAAAACTACGTTAACATGAGGTAATTCCACAAGATCAATGACAACAACATTGCCAACAACGATCCTTGATCGTGCTACAACAATGTCCTCAGACAGAATATGTGGAAACTACAAAGTTCTATGATAGATATGTAGGCCTTAAGGAGATGATTAAAATTACATAAATGATTGATAACCTTGACTACGATGCTCAAAACAAGGAACCGAATGGCATGGAAATCCAACATTCCGCAAATGTGGTAGTGAGAAGTCTTAGTCGTTGAAGACCTCAACTTCGGAGGGGGTTGAAGCCAAGAAAGTGGAAGACAAATAGCTCTTTTCACTCAGCCAAAAATCAGGCTACATATGAAGATGACATCTTTATATTTAGAGTACATCTATGTTAAGTCAATGGGAGTTGGATGTTGAAGGAAAGTGTAAACTTGCAAAAATGGAACGAGTGAGCAGCAGAAAGAAAATTTAAGCGTAAAACATTTTTCTAACTGGTTGTCCATCCAAAGAGCGTAGATACCTTGAGATGAGATTCTGTGTATCATTACGTTGGATTTAGGATGAGAGGAATGTTAGAAGATTATGAAGTTTTCATTGCAACGCCGGGGTTGCATGAGAAAAAACCTTGCCAAGGACATTGGATAGAAGAGCGTCTTATAGCTTCCTTTGTCAAGCCCTTTGGATGAAGGATGACATGCGTTAGCTACTGAGCTAACCACCTCTGGCAGAGAAGCCGCGAAACCAAAAGGCTCACAAAGGTTTTCAGGCCTTCTTCCTTTGTTGACATGTGTCATGCACCCCAAACTTAATCAGGCATACACTTCACCTTCATGAGTACTAACGCCTTAGCATTACATCTGAAGAAGAGCTCAAGTCGTCAATACTCAAGAGAGCATCAAGCAAGGGTTAATTGATCAGTATGCAAGACAAGTCCTTTTAAAGCTGTCTGTCCAGTCCTAGAACTAAAAAGCACATTCCTAGGAAATGGCCTGAACCAGCCACATCACCAATAGACTTGCACTCTGGGCTTGATACATAAGCATCCTAGTGTCAAGCTGACAGACCAACCATGTAGTGTCCAAGAAGCTACGGACTTTCTTTCTTGGAAGCTTCTATAGCAAACAAGATGTGCATGGGGCCACGATCGAACTCATGACCTCTCACTTGGCCACATCAACAAAATGGCTAAGGTAACCACTCACACACATGGTGTACTCACATTTCATATCTCACATGAGACAGAGCATAGTTGAGTCACTCTACAACGGATCCATGGGTCATACCTCCACAAGGGGCAGAGCATTCCTGATCCGTCCTACAACACTGAACAAGCGTCCAAATCATTCAACAACATGAAGGCTGTACCATGGTTTTTTTTATGGCCAAACCATCAAAAGGAGATATGTTGACATCGCAGGCCACCAAAAATGTGTAGATTGACTCGAGAAGCATATTTTCCTGTTAAGGCAATACTATCGAGAAACAATATCATTTTATATTCAATAGACATTGGAAGTTTAGTGAAAAGATAGACAAATATTATAAATTTCCAGTTTGAATAATCGAATTTGGAGAGAATGAATGGTTTCACATTGCATGTTAGATGTGAAAGAAAATTTGAGCAAGAGCGTGACAGATACATTTCCATATAGAAAATAAGCATGTACAGTGTGGAGCATATGTATAGTTTTACCACGTGGATATGCGGACGCACTGTAGCCTCGACGTGGCAATACTTAATGCATCAGCCTCATCGCATTTAACAATCACATGAGAAGAATTGGCCTCATTACAACAAATATGTGAGGAAGTTCCTACTGATACTTTGACCCTTCTTAAGGGGATGTTAAATGAGAAACATCATCAAATATATCCAGACTGAATCATTGATCATCTGATTAAACTAGTGCAACACATTCCTTTAATAATAAGATGATTGTTTAGAAACTTACTTACTTGAATCATCCTCTGGATGAGTTGTTAAAGCAAGGTGACATGTGTACATCCATTCTTTGTACTATACACCATTTGAATAATATCACATAAAGAATGTAAGGGAATGGATGGGATCCTTGGCCAACTAGGCCAAAACCGCAGTGCTTGGGGGTCTCTGACCCTCAAGCCATTCCGTCCAACGGCCCACAGGCCAGGGAACCCCGCTCAATCCACGTGGCGCCGGCCGCGCGCTTCAAATATGGACATTCATCAGCTGTCGAGTATCCAATGATATCATGATCAAGAACCGATTCTAGATATTGCTACCATTCCAACTGTAACACTCTTTCTTCACTAGAATGAACATGGCTTAAATATATCTTGAACATGGTAAAAGAAATACCTAAGAGGGGGATGGGTCATATCACGTTAGACTGGCGCATTTTCCACCCTTCCTCTCCACCCCCCGCTCCAAACAAGCAAACCTTACCAGTTGAATCTAATGTTGTATGGATCATCCTCAACATTATTCTGAAACCTGGAGTTCAGTGCCAACATACTCGCACAAGAGTTCCAAACATGGCCGATTTTGGTGAAATCACGCATTGGCTTTCTAGTGCACTCCTGCAGTGCTCCCCAATGCTATGCACGAACACTATGCACTCTAAAGTGAATGCACACAAATAGTGTGATCTCATAGATCTCTTATTTTTCTTCTCTCTTTGTCCCTCTCAAATTATTTATATTGGTCTCAAATTATATATATTCTTCTCTCTTTCTATATACCACTCCCTCTCCCACAAAGTCTTCCTCCTCCTCACTTTCTTTGTACCTGTCTAACTCTATTTATTTATATGAAATCTCTAATCACGATCTTTCCTTCTATTTTAGCACTTTTCTCATTCTACACCTCTCCCTCACCATCCCTTTGATCTCTCTTTACCTTACTCTATCTCTCAACACACCTCAAAATCTCTCAATCTCTCTCTCTCTCTCTCTCTCTCTCTCTCC
>SZWC01004095.1:132901-154233 GCA_023375785.1 Penium margaritaceum
CCCCCCTCTCTCTCTCTCTCTCTCTCTCTCTCTCTCTCTCTCTCCCTCCCTCTCTCTCTCTCTTTGTCCCTTTATAACTCTTTATATTACCTACTCCTTTGTTCTTGAACACAATCAATTTCTGGAATGTTTTGGTTTGTGTGCTGTTTCATGAAAGGAACATTCTCATTAGACGCTCACCTATACGAGCACTTTGTCTTCATATTGTAATATGTTTCTATTGAACTTTCTTACTCACCAGACATATAGCACAGCGGTGAAAATATCATAGCAAGGCATAGATCGACATAGCTCAGGGGAAGACAGCACGAATTAAATTATGTTTCATCAAGTCACAGACATGTTTTTTTCTTGCATCGAAAACTGACGGCCGTCAATATGTGCTGGCATTATGGCAGGATAGCCATTCGTATGACTAACACAATTGCCGTCGGAAGACGGACAAGATACTCGTCCCGTTTCTAAGACCCCTCCTGTTGAAAATTGACCCCTCCGCATGTCAAAGTGCGGCGCCGGGAGGTGCTGACGAGCCGCCAGAGAGAGGAAATTCCTCGCCAGTGGATCTAGCAGCTCGAGGATTGCTTGGATCCTAAAATGGATGATTACTCCTTAAAGACGAGCCGCTGAATCCGGTGGAGGTTGTTTCACTGGAACCGGACAAGTATCGAGGGAGATATGGTGTTCCAAAGGTGGGGTGTGCGCGGCGGCTCTGAGAGCCGGCTTCGATTCGACTTCCAGTGGATAATCGACCAGACCGAGTAACAAAAGTACCATCCAGAGATTTTGCTCCGGAAGGTCTGTTGAGGCATCCGGTGGATTATCCACCGGATCCTGTAGTGTAGTTTGTTACTGAGGGACTTAGCCAAAATCCTGGCTCGGCGTCCGAAACTCAGCAGTATGTTTTGTTACTCGAGACAGGTTTCGAACCTCATCACACTCCATCACCAAACTCGACCCAAAAGTGGAGGAGGTGCATCAAAACATTACAGGGGACCCCTAAACCACATGCAATGGGATCTGCGCCTTGAGAAAGGTGCTTCACACGTGAAGAAAGGCACCACGGCGTGTGTGCACTATGGAAGCGTTAGGCGTTTCTGTGGCGGGTGAGGCCTGGGCTTTGGCACACGTAACTTGGGCTACACTTGGCCTAATTGCGCGCGGTTTGATGTGTTGGAAAGCTCATGACTAGCCCTACAGATATTCTGATCATGTCCATGCAAAAAAACTAACGCAAAATGACGTTGTTCCCTTCGTAAACTGACTGTCTCTAGATTCCTGCTCACATAGCGTGAGGCCACCAGAAAGCTCACGCTCAGTCTCAGATTCATCCAAAAGCAGAAGACGTGAACCACAAAAGACGACCAGACAAACTTCAGAACCGTACCACATGGATTCCCTGACACCCCCGTGTGTATGGCGTGGTGTATATGGGTCAGTGCGGTCCAATTGAGTGACAAAGTACACTTATCATACACTTCGGTGCGATACGGTACAGTTTTCATCCAAAATCATATGCAATATTAGTTATCAAAAGTGGGACAGGGTTTGTGAAGATTATCACCTTCAATATCGAAGAAGGAATTCCATACAAGAACATCATTTGTCATTTTTGAGAAAAAGGCGGTTTTTCACAACGAGACAAAAAATCATTTTTAAAAGGACCGGTTTCTTCATATCAAATTGGTTTCTCCCACTCTTCTTGAAGTCTGTATCATCATCGATGTGTCAAAGAATAAAAGAGGGAATCTTTAATGTCAACGCCATTGCGTAACGACATAAGTCTTTTGAAAAAATGATTATATTTTTTCGTTTCTTTTATGACAACAAGTATATCGATAATATGTGTCGACGTCCATGAAAACATCAAATCTACGGTTGTCTACTTTGTATGATTTCATTGAAATAATGTTCATAAAAAAGAGACGGGATCTCAATGTAAGAAGAACAGGAATTATTTTTCCAGTTTTTGAGTCGAGTTTGAAACCCCGGAGCAAGTTGATTTGCGGTTATTGGATGTCGATCTCTGGATGCAAATGTCAATTGTTTGCCCGTTAACCTGTTATATAATTCCTCGCGATACAACCACATCGGAATGAGGCTATCGGACATTCGGTATGTCATAAATTCACTTTCGTACTCATTTTGAGTGCATTCACTGCATGTAGTACCTCCGTACACTGGGGCTATCCCCGAACCACCTTGGGAGGACTGAAGCACAAAAACTATCGTGTAATTGCAGGCCATGACAACAAAAGAAAAATGTGGTCAGGGAATGTACGGCCGTCGATGTCAAAAGGCTGGTCGGAGCGATTGATCCGACGGTTCATACTAGAAAGCCAAAGGGTGAAATAAATGAACGCACTTTGTTTCTTCTATTGGCAATCTCCTACATTGCTACCACAGTCAACATACTTAAACATACGAACGTCTGATTGTACCTGTATGAGGCTACCAAAACCAGATAAAATATAATTCACACTGCTCCCCATTTTTTAATTGGTCTTTTCATATATTATATTTCGTGTTTCAGTTAGATATTTACTTGGTACATTATGTTTATAACCACATCGTGATTGGCCCTCAATATGCATAGGATCATACAACGTTATAAGAATAAAAGGGGTAAAAAACTGCCTCTGTAAGTTCCTTTATTAATAAAAAGCCATGGGCCATAGAGGACAAAGTATAAGATGTCATTAATAACACGAGACAAATTAGCACATTGAGTGTGTTCTTAGTGTATTTTTGTATGGTGACTAAGCGCACTAGCCACGTACACTAGCTCCACACACTAGGGTCCTTCCTAGGAAGAGAATCATTTGGCCATGTAGGACAAAACTCTAAGTGGGCATGGATAGATGTGACAATTTGGCACACTGAGTGCGCTCTTAGTGCACTCTAATATGGTGACTGAGCGCACTTGCCACATACACTAGCCCCACGCACGAAAGTGGCTCCTAGAAAGATAATTCTTTAGTCGAAAAAGACAAAAGTGGACTTCTATCACACGCTGTTGAAGTAGTCTAGGAATGGGTATGAAGAATATGTTTTTAGGAGATCGCACTCAAGGTACAAACTAAAACGGATGTGTATGAAATGGCCACAATTAACCATACCTCAAGATTTCATCAGTGTAGAAAGACAACGAAACCTAAATTTCCCTAGCTTGTTCCTTTATGTGATTATTAACCTAGGTCGAACAATTCAAACTCTCACAAAACACTCCTTTTCAAGGAATCACTAAAACCTCATCTGTCCACTGTTCTTTGGCTATCAAAATGGTACAAAGACAGGAACGGCATGAAAGGACATGCTAGGAAAGCCACTCATCCTGCTGATGTTGCCTCCACGTTGTCGATTACTCATGGTGCACAACGTTGTTACCACCATGGCATCCTTGGCTCTGGCATGCCGTTCAAATAATATGGTTGTATTATATGGACATAGCAGGCGTCTTCAAGCCTAACTGTTCCACCAATGACACCTATTGGATACATTTGCACACGACCTCACCCAGTGCCATGCAAAAAAACTTATACCATACTGTTAAAAACATAAGAATGAATAGCAGTTATCCACGACATAGCAGTTTCGAATACACAGAGCACATGTCATAGTTTCAACTGTTTTTTACACAGTTTTTTTCCAACGTTGTGTTCTTTAACAGGGTTCATTTATCTTTGTATCTTATTGAATTTGACTTCTACTTGTGTTTTTGGTCCTTAAGTTTGATGTCCCACCAACACTTGATGTATGGGTAATCAGGGTCATTTTGTACACCATCGTATGGGTGTATATTCAGTATGATGATGTATGAATGTTACATGAAGTTTCTGCCATGGAGTGTTCCTATGCGGTGAGAGTGTGGGGGGAGTGTATGTGGAGATGGGTGCTACATGTCTTCTGGTATATAATTTTTTTCTTCAAATATGCAAGTGAATGTTGGGAAGAGGGGCTTCTATATGGTGAGTGTATGGCGGGAGTGTATGGGGAGATGGGTGATAAATTTACATTTGTGCATAATGTTATGACTCAGATATGTAAGTGAATAGGGGGAGGGGGCTGTATGTGGTGAGTGTATGGGAGGAGTGTATGTGGAGAAAGGTACTAAGTTTACACTAGTGTATAATACTATGATTCATATGTGCAAGTGGGTGTGGGGGGGATGGGAGATGGGTTTCTATATGGTGAGTGTACGGGGGAAGTGTATGTGGTGATAGGTGGTAAATATACACTACTGTATAATGGTGTGATTCAGATGTGCAAGTAAATGTGGGGGAAGAGAGAGGTTGTATGTGGTGAGTGTATGGGGGGAGTGCATGTGGAGATGGGTGCTAAATTTGCACTGGTGTATGGTGTGATTCAGATGTGCAAGTGAATGTGTGAGGGGAGAGGGGAATGAAAGGGGGGATGTTGTATGTGGTGAGTGTATGGGGGGAGTGTATGGGTAGATGGGTGCTAAATGTACGCTAGTATGTAATGCTTTGATTCAGATTTGTAAGTGAATGTGGAGGGAGGGTGGAGAGAGGGACGGGAGGGAGGGGGATGTTTATGGTGAGTGTATGAGGAGAGTGTATGGGGAGATAGGTGCTAAATATACACTCGTGTATAATTCTGTGATTCAGATGTGTAAGTGAATGTAGGGGGGGGAGGTAGAGTTGTATGTGGTGAGTGTATGGGGGGAGTGTACGTGGAGATGGGTAAGAAGTGTACACTAGTGTATAATGCTGTGATGCACATGTGCAAGTGAATAGGGGGGGGGTGGAAGGGGGGTTATACATGGTGAGTGTATGAGGGGACTGTATGTGGTGATAGGTGCTAAATGTACACTGGTGTATAATACCATGATTTAGATGTGCAAGTGAATGTGGGGGGAGGAGGGGGGGTATTTGGTGAGTGTATGGGAGGAGTGTATGTGGAGATGGATGCTACATGTACACTAGTGTATAATGCTGTGATTCATATTTGTAAGTGAATTTGGGAGGGGAGGGTTGTATGTGGTGAGTGTATGGGAGGTGCTGGTGAAGTAATGTGATTTATTGGAAGGTGCCTTTTAAGGTACGTGGAGTATGTGTATGTCCTAGAAGCTCTTATACACTCACCACATACAACCCACCCCTTCACTTCCTCCCTCCTCCCACATTCGCCTGCACATTTGAGTCATAGCATTATACACTAGTATACATTGAGCATCCATCTCCACATACACTCCCCTCATACACTCACCATATACAACCTCCCCATCCCCCCACATTCACTTGCACATCTGAATCACAATATTAAACACGAGTTTACATTTAGCACCCATCAACCCTCACACTCCCCTCATACACTCACCATATAGAACCCCCCTCCCTCGCTCCCCTCATTCACTTGCACGTGTGAATCACAACATTATACACTAGTGTATGTAGAGATTGTATGGAGAGATGTGTTCTAAATGTTAACTAGTGTATAATTCTGCGATTCACATGTGCAAATGAATGTGGGGAGCGGGAGGGGGGGTTCTATATGGTGAGTGTATGAGGGGAGTGTATGGGATGATGGGTGCTAAATGTACACTAGTGTATAATGTTGTGATTCAGATGTGAAGGTAAATGTGGAGGGAGGGGAGGGGGGGGGGGGTTTATGTGGTGAGTGTATGGGAAGAGTGTATGTGGATATGGGTGCTAAATATACGCTAGTATATAATGTTGTGATTCACATGTGCAAGTGAATGTGGGGGGCCTGGGGGGGGGGTCTATATGGTGAGTGCATAGGGGGAGTCTATGGGGTAATGGGTGCTAAATGTACACTAGTGTATAATGCTGTGATTCAGGCGTGCAAGTGAATTCGGAGGGGGGAGGGGTTGTATGTGGTGAGTGTATGGGAGGAGTTTATGTGGAGATGGGTGCTAGATGTACACTAGTGTATGATGTCGTGATTTAGATATACAAGTGATTGTGGGAGGGGAGGAAGGGAAGTGAAGGGGAGGGGGGATTCTATATGGTGAGTGCATGGGCGGAGTGTATGAGGAGATGAGTGCTAAATGTACAGAAGTGTAATATGCTGTGATTCATATATGCATGTGCATGTGGGGGGGGGGATAGGGGGGAGGGAGGGGGAGTTGTATGTGGTGAGTGTATGGGGGTACTGGTCAAGTAATGTGATTTCTTAGAAGGTACCTTTCTGTGTACATGGGATATGTGTATGTCCTGGAAGTTGCCATCCGGTGTACGTGGGGTATGTGTATTTCCCGGAAGTTACTTTTCTGTGTGGTATACGATGTACACTGGAAACTGAGTGTATAATTGGAATGTGATTGGTCATAAATGCAACACTTTCATCGGGCGTATTAATTTTGGCGTTTACTAGTGTGGCGGTTGGTCATAAAAAACCTGTGTGTGCGAGCACCCAAAAGAAAGAGTCAACAATTTAAATTTAAAATTTTGTTAGCACTGTGTTGGTGCATGGCTCCATGCGTTCAGCTTTATGGAATTCTTTGAAAATTCTGTAGTATGTAGGGTAGTTTTTAACATACATAACACTACGGCCACTCATTCACAACAACTCCATTAGAGTTTTGACTCCATAATTTTCTGCACCAATAAAAACATTCCGACAGAGGTGTCCGCTGATGAGAATCACCAATGTGTACACCATGTTCTTCAACATCGTCCTCGTCCCTGGTTCATCTCCACCAGGCATCTAGTTGGGCGACCCAAAAATATTTTCATGTTAACCTTTCATGAATATGATGATCCCATGCAGACACCGGGTTTGAGTTCCACCTACGTCAGGTCGCTATTTATGCTTCTGTCAACAAATGTGCAGGATCTACCTATGTATTGTGCGTGCCGATGGAATTAATCATCCGGCATAAGCGCTTTGAACATGACACATGGAAATCGTGATCCAACACCTCGTTGTCTCCCGGCTGCCGGGGAGAAGAAGCCATTAGCTGATGAATTGACAGATTCTCCTCGTTGTTGCCCGATCGCCAGGGAAATGGGAAGGTGCCACCTGAACCTATGCAAAATCCTCCTCTCCATCGCTTTAATTTCAAGGAGAGGGAGAAACCGCCGGCTCATCCCTCAGTTGCACCCCATCCATTACATGCTGACGATGTATCTCCAACCCCTCATAACAAATGTAGCACAGTCTTTCTCTCCACCTCTGCACCCTCCTCTTTTGATGAGAAGTCTTTCAATGACGGTACCAACACCGAGTGTCTTGCTTTGTGCATGTCCAAGAAAACCATCTTGAATTGAGTGGCATCATCGGCAAGTTCCAAGAAGGTAAAAAACTACGCTGACCGGTTTGGAGGTGATTCCCTCTATGCGTAACATAGAAGCACCTGCAATGCATTTTTTGGACCCTGGATGGTTACTCTCTGCTTGAGAAGCATTCTCCCAGGAATTCTACTGGCTGGTTGACCGAAGGTGCTTGTATTGTGAAGCAACAGGAGAGGACAATGTTTGCCTCAATTGCTCCGGCACCGCTGCCTCCAGTCAAATACTGAAACAGAAAGCATGATAAGGAGACAAAGGACTGGCTCTTTGAGCATCTCAAAATGAAATCAAATCAATGCTTGAGGATGCCTGGAGATCGGTCATGCTCTGAACTCCAAGGTGTGATCACGTGCCATTCACCCGATGACCTGGGGCAGATGGGTGTTTGCGCCTTTGCAAGGTGGTGGGTTTTATTGTTTGGTTTGGAAATTGTGAGCTTAGGTGGTCAGGGAGGAGCTAAACTACAGCTAATCAAAATATTCCTGTCAATTTTGATGAAAAAACCCTGACATTTCATCTTTGAGCTGCTTGTGTTATGACCTTTTTCATCATCAAGCCATTCATGTTCTTGAATGGAGATCACAAAGGAGTCTCTATCATCCATTGTGTGCACACATGTATGCACCATGTGGATCAGAAGGGATTCAAATCAATGGACTGGGGGATGAGAGGACGGTGAAGACACTCATGATGTCATCAATGAACAGAGAGCTACTTTTTATAAAGATTCTTTTTGGCGGTGGAACCTCTCGCTTCCTGTCACACGGAATCCCACCATCCCATCCATCTACTGGATGCCAGCTAGAGTCTCACTCGTTCTTCCTCACATTGGGCCAATGGCAGAGCAATTAAGGAATATGTTTGCACGCTCATGGTCCTGACTTGAAATACGACGTATGGTACATTGGGTGTACGCAATGTGGAGACCGACCTCCTTCTTGTACGAGTAAATTTGTGTCTGTACTCTAGTGCCTCAAACCAACAATAGTGGCTACGAGATAATTTCACCCACATGCATGATGGTAACATTCCTCTGGGTTGTACCTCAAAATCTTAGCCGGAAGATGTTGAGATTGTTAGGCCATTCACCAAAAGATTAGAGAAATGTTTTGCGGTTTGGGATACACAACACAGTTGGCAAGGGGGTTCGATGCACCTGGGCATGAACAATGTTAAGGAAGGAGCCTTAGGATGGTTTTATAAGGCATGGCAGTTTGTGTGCAAATTGGAATTCAGTGTGATAAATGACTAGACTCAAGTGTTGCTCCTATGTGTGATAGGCCTGGTTTTGAAGCGTGGTGCCACGCCATTTATTGGGAAACTCCTTTTCTCGAAGGGCGTGTGTTACAAGGAGGATGAATTTGCATAGGACTCTCTGTTCTTGATCATTGTTTCAGGTGATTGACTCTCATGTCACGTACACTAATGCCATGACTTGTCTTGTTTTTTTGAACGAACAAGAAATTTTACCAGCTGTTGGAATTTTGAACATAGAAAAGAAAAAAAAAAAGTAATGTTTCCGCTGGGAACTTGTGCACAACCGCCATAAGTGACCTGTAGTAGTACAGGGTATAGTAGAATTCAGATAGATAAATGTCATGGATGGCTAAATTTGGTGACCAGAAGTCAGGATTTATTTTTAATACCTTTGGATTCGACCAAAAGATAGAATCCATTAAAAAATTGACATGAAAAATATTTACCATCGATCTCGTTACGGAGAAGGATACGCACAATGGCTGCATTTCATAGGCGCACAAGCATTATTAGTATTCATAAAATCTACCCACAATCGCACCTGAGCCAATAGAGAAGACCAATCCAAGCCTAGTTGTATCCTGAACACATAAAGAAGAAAAAAAAAACCTTTTGCAATGTTTGTATTGTTTTCTTCATGGCTTTTTGTATGTTGATCTGGTTTTGTGCGAGGGTGTAGCAATCCATCATTTGCTCTGATGCAGTCGGCTGCTTTACTTTTCCACGTGCAACAGATCAGCACTAATGCAGAAACCTTACTCTTCCAACCGTCGGTGCGACCAGAATGCTTTAGATGATGTCTCTCTAAGCACCATATACTCGTCCTCAAGCACACTATTTGCCAAACAGAATTGCTTCGTGTTGTGCCACAACACCTTTGCTTCCCATAGCCAGAGAATCCACATGCCTCGGCTGCGTGCTCACCTATTGCATACGTAACCACCCTCACAAAAGCAATCCAATAAAGATCTTGAGAAACCAAGGCAGACAGCTGGATTATCTAACATGTGCTACAACAAGTTCAGTGGGTCCTTTTCATGAGAAACGAATGGTTGCTGGTTTGATCAGGCAAGCATGTTGATATCACATGCTGTGCCCAGTCGTGTGGTGGTGGCCAGGTGGCCAAAACAATCCAGAATATGTCTGTACAGTGTAGAATCTATGTATAGACCACATTCTTTCAAGGGAAATATTTGTCACGATAGGTGTTGCACAAGCTTTGAAGAATGTGTCATGAGAGGTGTGATGATCATTCACTTATGTAGTGTACAACTGTGTGCATGTATTTCTTGGATGGCAGTCATGCCCAGGAAGCTATGTGTCTTGTCAAGGTCTGTCGGGTGGTAGTGTGAGGTAGAAAATGATTTGATTTTGGAAACAAGAGTGAGATGAGGAGAGAGGATGACTAAGTTTTTTTTTTTTTTTTTTTGTGGTTTTTAAGATGGTCCAGGCAGAAAATCCCTCCCACCATGAGTAAGTCACCCACACAGAATACTCCAACAGCTATTTCCTCACTTAGCTTACAAGGTCCCAACCATGCTGTTGGAATGGCCCGGGAAAGATGTAGACAAGTTGCAATTGGAGGGAGTCCTAGATTAGGAGCTAGAGGAGGATGTTCCAGCGAGTCTGGTAAGCAGGCACCATAAAAACAAGCCGTGCATCATTGTTGAGCATGGAGTAATTTTGGGCAGAGTGACCGCTGCTACCACAGTTACAGAAGGTGGTGCTTCATGGAGATGTAGTAGGCATGATTTTGAGAGTTTTACCCTTGATGCAGTTGCAGCCACGCGCACAGCCCTGTCCACCACAGCTACCACCCTGGTCAGAATGGACAGAGCCCTTGGTGCAAAATAAGGGGCGGGAATAGAGAATGAGGAAGAAGAGGCTGTAGAAACGGCAGGGGTGGCTATCGTGATAGCTGTGAGGACAGAGCAATGAAATCATTTGTTATGGTGGTTGCTTCACCAATTGGTGAGGCGGGCAACAATAAACTCCCAGAGAGCTCCAATGCCATGTGGGACAGTAGGAGGGTGCATAATCTCAGCAAGGCTCTCAAGCTTAGCAGCAATGACATGAAGAACGAGATATGACAGTCCTGGGATGAGGCCCGTGCTAATGGAAAGACATGCAGGCAGATGATCGTGTACAGATTTGTCCAGATTGCGCAGTTGAAGGCTTTCTACGTAGTAAGCATTGGCTCTTTTTTTTGTTATCGTCTGCGGCTACTAGAACTGGAAGGTGAGTGTGCTTTGATTCGCATGGCCAGTGACGGTTGTGTTCTGGTGGATGAGTGTGTACGTGCCGACTGGATCAGCGAGAGTACGACATGTGGTGTCGGTGCTTTATGTGCCAATCTCATTAGCGAGGTCACCAGGACCGGAGGTGATGAGGGAACACACAACGCTTGCGAATTTAGTGGACAGCAGGACAAAGGGAGGCGGGACGAGGGATATAGTACAAAATAGTAATCCCAGAGAGAACCGCCCTCATATCATGAGCTGAAGTTGGTCTTCCACGAGGCGAAGGAAAGTATTGGGAGTGAAGTGATGGGTGTGTAAAAATGCTAAAATGCTGAAGTTGGTCAGCCAAAATTGTGCCGGTATGGAGGAAACAATGCACGACTGGCATCACCATTAGCAGTGTGCACGACAGAAACAAGTACGACAACGGTAGGATTGATGAGGATATGATCATTTGCAATTGTGTGAAAGGAAGTGGCCAAAGAGGGAGCTATATATGTGGTACCAATTTCATTTGCAGTGGCAGTGGAAATCGTGGAGTCTTAGTACACACTGCTAGACAGCTCTCAAAGGTGACCCGGGGGTGGCCTGAGAAACATCCTCCTCAGTCCGACCGCCTGTAGTGATGATAGGGGTGCGAGAAACTCGTGCATTGGTAGCAAATATGGCAGACCTAGTGGCAGTAGCAGACCGTAGCTATGTCAAGAACAGCATGAGACAGGCTAACTGCCTCAGCAGTTGAAGTCCGTCCGGGCATAAGCAGATTTGCTAGGGCAGATCCAGCAAGGGTGCCAGATGGCTGTTCAGGCTTCTGGGATTGTGGCTACGGATTCTCCTAATCTGGCTTCTGCTGCTGCTACTACTGCAAGATGATGCCATAGCTGATTCGGATGCTAGTGCTCTGGCTGCTGCCTGCCTAGAGAATTGTCAGAAGTAAGGAGAGGTGCAGAGTGTCTCACCAATGGATGTCCATGTATAGAGGCTCAAGGAGATCGGTAGACAGGGGATGGAAATCCGTCTGTGGGAATATCGTCCATTGTGTATACTTGGAGGCCCGTCTTGGCCTACTCACTTGCATACTCGGCATCTGTAGTGTCGCAGTCGTAGTCAGAGCCAACTCCTCGCATGAAGTGGAGATAATTGGTGGCAAATCTGGAGGGAATGCCCATTTGTTGTAACAAGTAGCACTACCGACGATACTAATGCTTTGAAATTTGATGTGGTTATAGTAAGATGGGAAGAGAACAACGTAAAAAGCAGCGAAGAAGAGTAGTGAATGTTGCCGACTTGACGGCAATGGGTGTTACCTCCGTTGTGGCTGGTTTTGTTTCATTTGTTATTGATAGAGAGGCTGTTGGCACATGGTGGCCGCTACCACTGCAAGGCTATGACTAAGAACATTGTCGTGCCTGTGGCCACAAAGCCACGATCCCAATGAGTAGTCTGGTAGCACGAGGAGCAGCTGACACTGCCTACGCTGCTGTAGTGGATCCTGCGCAGCTGTGAATAATAAAATAGCCATTGCGGGTGCTGTTGTGACGAGATCACTGGGCAGCCATAGAGGAGAAGGATAGCAGAAAAAGAGCAAGAGAGCTTCCTACAGCAAGAGAGTAAAAGAGCATGAGAGCTGCCTGGCCTAAAGATGCCATTGTTGGATGCCACTCGTGGTTGCCTGTATCGCAAGCTGCTTTGCCAACCTGCTATTGCCGTTGACGGCAATAGCTACAATTCATGGCTGCCTCTGCCGCGAGCTGATTTTCTGGCTGCTCAAATAAAGCTGTGATGGGAGCCGAAATGGCACCCATGGACAAAAGAGGAAGGCCGAAGCCACCAGCCAAGAGTGGTGGTAGTGGCGGCTGCTGGTGTCGCAGAAGTTGCGCCTGGTGTTGTCCTGGATGTGTTGGCAAGTGAAGATACCAGTCCAACCGAGCACCATGAGTATGGTCCAAGTCTGTTTACGTCCACCATAAGACAGTGGAGGTGGATTCTCACACATGCTGTGCTACCAGATATTTGTCATGCTCAACTACGGAATGAGCGTGGGAGTGAGGAACGAGTGGTGAGGGAGAAAAAGGGATGAGACATGGACAGTGCCAAGCTCATGACTTGCTGAAAAACTACAAACAGAAGAAAAGTGCATGCAGGCAGGTTATGCTTTAAGTGAGAGGGAGGCTGGTGCACGAGCTTGTCCACAAGTCACCTGAAAAAGCAAGATTCGCCACCACCTTACGTTGAGCCAGACCCTATGAAATTAATGGAGGATCACTGCCGTTGGAACAATTCGACAGCATGATTCCAACAGGATCAGCACCTGGAAACTAGTCAACATGATACCTATGCAATGTACAACTTATGCATGCTACAACGACAATAGAATCCCAAAGGATCCATTGTAGAATGCCAAGTTATGAGCTCATGTCAACTAGTGAAAGTAAAAAACCACAATTGTTTGTGCAAAAATCTTCTTGCACCGAGAGATATTGACACTACATGGTGCATCACAATGAGGTTTCGGGGCAGTGCTATTTACCGTATTTTTCTCATCTTGTGATATCTCGTCGTGATTGACTGACACGATGCTCACTAGTCTCCTGCACGAATGTTTCTGTGTGTGTCACCTATTATATAGCAATAATAAACACATCATGTAGTGCCACTAGTAAGTGGCTGGACTAAGAGGAGATGATAACATGCATGCGCTACATACACTACCCCCCTGATTCTTAAATTCGATGTATCAGGTTTTAAGGATTACCCTTAAAAACCTTGATTTCGACAGTGGAGCTATTGCATACTTAATTCGTCGAGTTTTTCTTAGGTCTGAAATTAATTTGGTGGTACGTTTGAATTCGATGAAAGAAGGGGGGTAGGACCTTGAATTCGACGAATGATCAGGGACAATTATTATAATTTCGATGGGTGCATTCATCCTCGAGTGACTGTGCTGTTCGAGGTCTCAAAAATACGAGACAGTAGAGTTTCTCGAATGACAAGTGGAGCGAGCGAACAATGTTCGCTCGCTCGCTTCACCACCGTGATTCGTCATCATGTTTGAGCGATGAAGCGATGAGCGATTTCCAACTGCGTGAAAGTGTCAAACAGTGGTAGCAACAGCCAAAAAGGCCTTAATCGAGGCTGGGTCCCGGAACAGTAAGTTTTTTTTAGCCCGGGTTAAAGTTTGACAGGAAAAGAGGGGTAGCACGTTGATCTTGATTCTTTCGTGCTGTACTTATTTTGATGGAACATTTAAATTCGATGAAAGGTCGTCTTCGACAAAAATCAATAAGGGAAAAACACTTAACATCAAAATCAAACCTTTTTAGGGTATTTGATCCTTAATTTTGGTGAGACGTTTGTGGTTAGAATTAATTTGTCGAATTCGTGGATGAATGGGACTTTAATTTCAACGAAGTAGACTGCTCACTTTTTTTGTGGTCCTTAATTCCGACGATGAGCATCGCGTGGGTGGTTGCGTGCGCGTCCCTCGTGCATCGTCGAGTCGTTCAATGGCTGATTCTTGAAATTTTGAGCTGTCGCATTCACTGTCCACACGTGTCAGTTTGTCCGACAGCCTCTCAAACAGGCTGCCAGACATACTGACGTGGTTGGCACGACGGCTCAACCGGATGAGGCTGACGCGATGACTCAGTAGCTCCTCATGTTTTCTGTCCGATATTCAAAATTGACGGTTGACTTGCTCACATGAGAATTACATCGAACGTCAAAACAATGGAGGGTAGCCGACTCCGAGAAAAAAAAGAGGGAAGAATGAAAAATGAAACGTTAAATTCAACAAAAATGTGAAGACCAGATTATTTTTGTGGTCCTTGAAATTCGTTGAACGAAAAATCGTATCCTATTTTGACCACTCCATAAATAATTAAAGTCGAAGTTAAAGATCAGGGGGGTTATGTTTGATGTGGATTCTTCCAGTTGCATGTAGAGGGTGATGGGTTTTAGTGGTTGCTAGGTTACTTTTATAGAGGTTATGCTGTCGGATTGTTTTTCGACAACTATATTAGCCGCTATCTCTATTCTACCGAGAGGTTGGGATTGACACGTATAGATGGAAATGAGGTCCTAAGCAATTGTCTTGCTTGGGTGGCCTTGTCAACAGGTAACTGCATCCCAAGGGGAGGGGGTAGGGTGCTTTTGACGAGGGGGAGGGAGGTCAAAGTGTGCCAAGAGAACAGTTGGAAATATCGGACTTGGAGTCATCCTAGGTTCCCAGCCCGTTCATGTTCTTTATTTCATCATCACGTCTAACCTGTCTTACTTGGTTGTCAATCAGGTTTCAATCAATTATTCACGCCCTGTTTTATACAACATGTCCTACCACAGAACATTTACTACTTGGGTTTGGACATTAGCTTAAATGGAGAAGGACGGGATGGGAGAGAAGAGGGAGGGAGCAAGGGAGGAAGGGGGGGGAAAGGGGGGGAGATGGAGGGGGTGAGGGAGGGATAGAGGAAGGAAATGAGGGAGAGAGGGAGGTCGGAAAGGAGGGAAGGCAAGGAGGAAGGTGTTAGTGTTTGTGGTTCAG
This sequence comes from Penium margaritaceum, assembly GCA_023375785.1. NCBI lineage: Eukaryota > Viridiplantae > Streptophyta > Zygnematophyceae > Desmidiales > Peniaceae > Penium > Penium margaritaceum. Next base: position 148,213 of record SZWC01004095.1, read on the forward strand.
TTGGTGGCCCATCACACCTGTAATACCCTATTGTCTTTCTCTACATGCTCATATCTTACACCTGTACAGGAGACTGATTATTGTAACTACAGTGGAGCTCAACTCCACAAGATGGAAGCCATCAGTGCTGAAGCTCGTGCACTCTACCAGCAATGATCCACCCTCCAGTTGTGGTCCGTAGCCACATAATTTGTGTTCACATGGTCTTTCTCGTGGGGATCTTTAGCTCATTGGCACTTTAGGATGATTGGAATATGTCCAAATATTCATGTGTGTTTGTGGAGGAGACATTCTGCTAGCCGGGTGCTGATCCTTAGGGGGCCACTTGGATAGATTAATTCTGTGCCATGGCGAGTAGCCGCCCTCGGTGTATATGGAGAAATCAGGCTCGAACCCCAGGTGGCGGGAGGATGTCGGCGTGCATCACGCACGACCGAGAGTCACGCTCACTGGTCCTGTGCTAAATCTTGATCCTAGCACCCACTTTTACTTAATTTCAATCCTACTAAATGACCACAAGCTTTGAGTCATGGCGTGTCCAACATAGGGATCTTCCCTGGATGGGTTATATGCTTAGTGGATTAACTACTAGGATCACAGCATGGAAGGACCATCCCTTCCACACTTCACATCTCTTTGATTCGAGAGTGATCCCAGACCCTCACCATAGTGTAGTGGCTACCTCTTGCAATCGCTGCATCAATGGCATCAACAACATTAACGACAGCGGCAACTTTTGTTGCACTACCCGAGCTGCCACTGCATCTCTTACGGCACGAGCACCACCTTGTGTTGCCAGCTCTCGTAGCTTAAACATGATATCCTTGTAACATCCAACTCTCAAGGTGAGTTGGATGTTACATCTAGGGAATATCATCGATAGCAACATAAGCAGAATATGGCTGCTCCCGCCACTTCGGCATCTGTAGCACTAGCACCTTCTATCTGCTACCGGAACAACCTGTTGTCTCAGGTTCTGGCCGTACTGACATCTCCACTCTTCTTGGTGGGATCGACTGCACCTACTTGTGGCCACGCAAATGGCTAGAATAGTAGTGTGAGCAGTCTTTGTGCATCACTACCTTCTCCATCCTAGCTGCAGTCCTAAAAAAAATGCAACACCTCCAACAGTGACTTCAACATCACTAGCATCTACCTGCATCTGTCGCAGCCATAGCATGACTAACTTATACTCACAATTGCAATAGACTGCGCACTAGGCATCTTTTCACATCTGCTGCTCCAAACCTGTCTTCAGGATCGGTGGCCTTTACTAACAGCCAGGTGAGTGACATCAGCAACAAAGTTGGCAGCCGCCATACACAACCATCTTCTCCACTTGGCCACCATCGCATCCAGAGCTCCAGCACCTGCAACATCAATAGTGGTGTACATATATCAGTGTTGATTGCCAGCCCAAAACCCCCTTCTGATTCTCTACTACCATGTTCTCTTGAAAGACCGTGTCGCCCTTGGCACCATAAACGTAACGGCATCACACTCTCATGTCGACTTGCTGGCTGCATCATGCTCCTCCACCAGCATGTTTGCCCACGAGGAGGTTGGGTCACGGGTGTGACCACAAGCCGACTGCTGGGCTGGACCAGACAAGAACGATGAAGAAAGTCCTCTTTGGGTGCGCATGGTATTGAACAAGCACTGGTGCCACAATATCCACCAGCTTGAGGATGTGTGAGATCTGAAGGTTGAGTAATTTTTGTACACTGCTGAGTGCCTCCTTGAGTATTCTCCAGGAATACAACCTCATGTGCGACAGCCTCCATCCAATAGTACCTCTGATATGCATCCAGCCACTGAAGCTAGAGAATGTGCGCAACCAGGATGTGCTCCCCTTTTTCTTGTTGATGCAAAAACTCTCGGTCTTGCCGAAGCAATACAAGCCGGTGTGGCAGGTGTAGCTGTCCCATTCTCCACTACTATACGAGCACATTTCCCACTGCCATAGCAGTTGAACGGGCCACTACCCTACTGCTTTTTAAATTCATTGATTTAGTAGTTGTGAATTTAAGAATCTTTGATTTCGTTGACCGGGTAAATTATTCCTGTTTTCTTGGAATTCGTCGAAGGTCACTTGGTGGCACCTTAAATTCAGCGTCCGGTCTTGATCAGTTTTTCAATTCGGCGAGCAGGCAAAATCTGGCAGGAAAATATCCATTGCTGCTGTAGCCACGCGCGCTATCTGACAGGATGCCTGACACATTGTGCGTGGCAGGTACACGTGGTCGTTTAGGACCGCGTGTACCTACAACGCAGCCGAGTCGTGCCGCTCGACATGCGGTGATCGCCGCATGTTAACCGCACGCAGCACCTCGGCGATCCAAATCACCGTTCGGTGATGTGAATCGCCGGACTACAAAGCAGGACACCAATGTTTTACATTTTTTGTACAAATGCAGAAGTTGAGCCGGACAACAAAATAAAAATGGTTTTAAGAACCCAATAATGAAACTTGCCTGGTGTTACTTTAATTTCGATTTTTGCCTTCCATAATTGTTTAGGTGCCTGGATAAATTTGTCGAAGCATCACTTTTGACGAGGGAAAAAAAGGGTTAAAATCAAAATTCAAAGTCAACATTGCTGACTTTGAATTTTGATTATGACTCCTTTGTCTTCTAGTAGAAGTGGATGTCATTGAATTTTGCCCTCAATGTCTTCTACTAGAAGACAAAGGAGTCATATCATTGAATTTTGCCCTCCAACAATGCTGACTTTGAATTAGTGAGAGTAAGATAATTATGGAAGGCAAAATTCAATGACATGACTCCTTTGTCTTCTAGTAGAAGTGGATGTTTAGATCTTTATGTTTATCTCATCTACCGAAGCCATCATTTTGCCACTCTTCTTGCTACTTCCTTGGTGCTAGAATGGTGAGAACTCCTTCCACACTTGCATTCGTCGTTTGTAGCCACTCATCTTGCATTTCTTCCTCCATGTCATTCTCGTCATCACTCTCTCATCATGCATAAGGACACGGTTAAAATGAAGACCTTACAGGCTGCCCTGGATGATGCTTAGGCTGTTTGCCGCTGGGTTCAAGTTGAACTTCTACGTGATGCCGATGCAAGGACTAGAATGGCCACTACAGCACGTGAGCTAGTGATGGTATGTCTTCACTCAAATGTCCCCATTCACTGCTCTTGTGGATGCTACGGGTACTGGTGGAGCTGTTGCCACAGGAGGTGCTATGGATACCGATTCCATTTCTAGATCCACAGATTTATGGGACACTGCAAATAACCCTGTTGTACCTCTCCATGGACAGCTCTCCTAAAATCCCTCGGAGTCTCATCCCTTTCTGCCACAGTGGAAGAAGGACTTTGAAGCATCTCCACCGCACTTCACACCCAAATCCACCTTCTCCTCTTGGGAGACGCGCTTTAGCTCTTGGGTACAAGGTGAGATCCTTTGGGAGTGTTATTCCCCTGTTGATTGCTTTGCCATTGCTCCCTTCGCTCCTTCTCCCTTTGAGGTTGCTTGTGTTATGCGTCCTGTAATCCGTGCTGGCCCTGATGACCTATTTGATGTCAATGGAACGTACAACAAGGACACTTCACGCCTCACTCCTGCTGATTCCACTCACGCATACGCTCTCATCTGCCACGGTAAATCCATCAATGGCTGTGAAAATCAGAGTGCTCTTATTGCACAGTTCAACTAGTTGTGCATGAGGTTCGACGAGCCAGCTGATGCTTACTACGCAAGGTAGTCTGCACCTTGAGCGTGATCTTGACAAAGATGCACCTGGCTAGCTCTTTGCATGTCTATCCATTGTGGCTAGCCTTATCTGCCAGTTCTCTGACCTCTTTCTTTCTGGCCCTCGATCTGAGCTTAAACACCTTGCATTCGAGCGGGTTCCACCCAAGTCCCCTCCCTGAATTGGTGCACGCTACAAGCTCACTGCTGGCCTCCTCACCGATGGGTAGAATATCTTTAGAAAAAGCGTCTTCATCGTATGGCTGTAGCAGCTATTACCGCCTCCTCTTCATCATCTGCAATTACGTCCTCTTCTTCCTCGACCACTTCCACCACCTCCACTACATCTACACACACCACCCAGAGTGTTGGTCGTGGCCGTGGTGGCCAAATTCCTGGCCATGGCAAAGGCCGTGGATATGGAGGCTTGAGCTGCAGTAGTGTATAAACCCCCTCTGCAGTTACCTACTAGAACTATGGGGGCTTGGGGCACTCTGCTCTGAAATGAGAGTCTCCAAAGGAACCAATCGCAACTTGTTTCATGGCCAATAGTGGACTAAAAAGAAGGCTAGAGCCAAAAACATTGGACGGGTCACATTAAAGACACACAACTCTCCTAGTAAGATGATGTCCTCCTCTTATGGGTGAGGATCGCTCGTCGATCCTCATCCAGTGGCCTCCCAGCAAGGCTCTCAGGAAAACGGTGAAGTACGAGGGTAAAGCATTCGTACACCCCTCAAAAGTGGGTTTCCAAACTTGGATAGGCCGAGGGCACGTCAACAAACACAAAGTATGAGGAATCCTAGACCTGTCCTAACCAATCTTTGACTAAGGGACTAATCTAGGTCTCTCAATTGCAATATTTTCGGGACAAGTCATCCAAGTAAGAGAAGATCTCAGGAGAGAGGCTATAAGGCACAAATTCCAAGATGACAAGATGATGCGCCAATATGCCGTATGCACACGACGTGTTGCCTCCACTATCTGGACCAACGTGTCCTGTGTACTCATGACCACAAACAGAGATATGTACACGGGAATTAACACGCCCCCTTGAACGGGAGTGCAGCTGGATTATAGTCTAGTTGGTGCAATTGAAGTAGGCGGGATGGAGAGGGTAAAACGTTTGTCAGGAAATCGGCCAACTATGCCTCCCCACTAATTTGACTTGGATGGCACTTCTTTCAGCAGCTTGTTGCACAAAATGATATCTAGTGTTTATATGCTTAGTGCATGCATACAACACTCCGTCATTGGTAGCAATGCAACGTGCAGCGGAGCTGTCTCTATGCAATGATATTATAGGCACATCCAAGCACAATTCTTGCAACAGGTGCACAAGCCAGATCCCCTCACATGCTGCTTTACCCAACTTCATGTTCTGGCTTCATTGATGTTGTGTGCCAAACACAAATTTTTGGCACTATGCCATTGCACAGTTGTGTCCCACACCTGAAACACGTAACCACCACAATTGCAGGCTGCACAATTCCAAGCATGATCACTGTCATAATAGCCATGAAGCAGTGGATCCAGAGTCGAAGCAAGCACCAGCCGTGTCCGACAGATAGCGCAACAGCTTGAGCAAAGTTTTGTGATGTGTGATACATGGTTGCTGGCTAAACCGGGCAAGCACCTTGACCGCGCATGCGTTATCCATGTCAGGATGAGATCCGCGTGGTGCGGTCCCGACGATGGTCTGATAGACTCTAGTGGTTCACGTCTACTGTTTTGGGCGAATCTGAGACTGAGCATGAGCTTTCTGGTCGCCTCACGCTATGTGAGCAGGAATTTAGAGACAGTCAGTTTGCCAAGGGAATAACGTCGTTTTGAGTTGTATTTTGAACATAGACATGATCACAACATTTATAGGGCTAGTCATGAGCTTTCCAACGCACCAAACCGCGTGCGATTCGGCCAAGCGTAGCTCAAGTTATGCTTGCCGAAGCGCAGGTATCACCCACCACAGAAACGCCTAACGCCTCCATGGTGCGCACACGCCGTGGCGCCTTCCTTCACGTGCGAAGCGCCTTTCCCAAGGCGCAGGTCCACTTGCACGTGGTGTAGGGGTCCCCTGCACTGTTTCCACGTACCCTACCCACTTTTGGGTCGAGTTTGGTGATGGGGTGTGACGAGGTTCGAAACCTGTCCGCGGACCTGCAGTCAGAATTTTGACTGTCCCCGAGTAACAAAACGTACTACTGAGTTTCGGACGTCGAGCCAGGATTTTGGCTAAGTCCCTCAGTAACAACCTGCACTACTGGATCCGGTGGATGATCCACCTGATCAGGTGGATCATCCACCGGA